>JACCPG010005258.1:0-51221 GCA_016069955.1 Drepana arcuata
GACTAGTGCTCTCTACACCGGAACAGTCAGGAACCCGCTGTACAATAAGACTGGCAGCGGGAATACAAGCTTAGGGCTCACACCATAGGCACACTCACCTCCCTGTCTGCACCCGACAGGGAGGGTTCAGTACACACCCCCGGGTCAACCCCCCGGGGATCGGGACCCTTACGTTTAAGTCACCAGGGGTTTCTTTACGTGTTTCTTCCCCTGGGCGACCGCGCCCCGAAACACGTCTCCCTTACCGCCTTGCCCTCCCACGTCTGCATCCACCATGTCCACAAGTGTGGATCCCAAGCCTCACTGGCTTTTCTCGCGCGGCTCTTAGACGCCGTGCCCACCCTCCGACGTCAATATGACGAGTACACCCGCGATATAAACGCGGGTACTCCCACTGCCGAGGCGACAGCAGCGCTCGACAAGAGCGCCATCATAGCCGTCACAAACGAGGCTAACAAGTCTCAAGGCTCCCCCTTGTCCCCCGAATCTATCATTGTGGACTCCGAAATGGAGTCATTACAATCCGAGTCGTCCGAGGGCTCCTCGGACGAATTTACGCCCGTCACGGGCTCCAAGAAGCGCGCCAGACGCGCAAAAAAGAAGGAGGCTTCAACCTCACCTCCCCCTCCCACTAAAGCCCCCAAGACCGTGCCCGTGCCCTCCGCACAGTCCTCCTCGGTAGCTCCCTCCCTGGCGCCCCCCTCCCCCGCCCCCCACGCCTCTCCGGAAGCCGAAGCCACTCAGGCTAGCCGGCTTTCCCCCGTCCCGCGCCCCACGCGGCCCTCCTCGAAGAAGGGGCGCTCGTGTCCCCCCGTTTTCGTCCACACAAAGGCCAAGTGGACGGAAATCTCCGGTTGGTGCCAAACCAACCGCATAAATTTCACTCGCGCTACCGCCACAGCCGAAGGCGTTAAGGTGCACCTCCCAAACTCGACCGATTTCCGAGCCTTCACGAAACTCCTGCAGGCCAGAAGTGTGGAATACCACACTTATGATCTGCCGGAGGACCGTTTACTCCGGGTCGTCATCCGCGGCGTCCCTTGTGAAATCGACACAGAGTCGATCAAAGAAGACCTCCAGGCTCAGAATGTCGCAGTGAAGGAAGTGCACCGCATGCACCGAAAAAATGCCGGAGAGGCATTTAACATGGTCCTCGCCATCTGCGAGAACTCCCCCGACGGTAAAGCCGTCTTCAAAATAAAAACCATATGCCACCTGTCTGGCATAAGGGTTGAACCCCCCCACAAGGGTGGCCCTATAGGGCAGTGTCACAACTGCCAACTATACGGGCATGCATCGCGTAACTGTAACGCAAAACCCAGGTGCGTTAAGTGCCTGGGTGATCATGGGACGAGCGACTGCTCGCGCCCTAAGGACCGCACACTCGCCGACTCGCCTCCTAGTTGCGTGCTTTGCCGCCAGGAAGGCCACCCGGCCAATTACGGGGGCTGTCCCAAAGCCCCCAAGCCCAGACCGGTCGTGGTCAAGAGGGCGGCGGCCCGCGAATGGCGTAATGCCCCCCCCGCGCAACCCGCCCACCTCGACCTTCCCCGTGGAGGGCCCTCCCTCCGAGGGACTTTCCACCCCTCCCACAACCTGTCCCCTCAGCGGCCTCGAGCCCGCAGATTACACCTCTGCAGTCGCTCACCACCGCCAAACCTCAACAGCCCCAGCCCCAGGCTGCTACTCCCCCGCGTAGACCCCCGGCGGTCCAGCCCACTTCATCCCCCTCTGAAACCTCCGCCAACATGGCATTCCTGGCGGATCTTTTCTCCACCGTCAACCTCTCAAGGGTTAACGAGATGGCACGAAGCCTCCGGGCCGTCCGGAAGGACCCTCTGGCCCTCCTCAAGGTGCTCGGCGACTACGCCGATGTATCGGAGTCCCTGGCTACCTTCTCGTCCAACCAATAATGGACTCAAACGTAAGCGGCAGAATCAAACCCCGATCACTTTCAATTGGCTACTTTAATGCCAACGGCATTCACAGCCAAAAGGAAGAGATCGCCGCGTTCCTCCGCGACAACAATATCGACGTTTTCTTAGTGCAGGAAACCTTCTTGAAACCATCACACCGAGACCCTAGAATTGCAAACTACTGCGTAGTTCGCAATGATAGATCTCGATCCGCCCTCGGCGGTACTTTGATCTGTTACAAGAGGTCCCTGCACTGTATCCCAATCCAACCGCCAACCCTCTCCCACATTGAGACCTCGATCTGTCGATTAGGAATGACCGGCCATCAGCCGATCACGATAGTCTCTGCATACTGCTCCCCAGTTAACTCACGGCCGATATCAAAGCTGATATCAAAGCCCTCATCAACCTCAGTAACTCGGTTATTATCGCGGGCGACCTGAATGCCAAGAGCGATGCTTGGAACAGCCCTCACGAAATAACAGAGGACGCCAATTGGAGGACCTCAGCGGACTCCTCCAATTCGACGTCATTGCGCCTATGCACCCCACCCACTACCCTGAGAACATCAACCACCGACCGGACGTACTAGACATTGCGATCCTCAAGAATGTAAACCTCCGTTTGCACTCGCTGAGGTCGCACGACGAATTAGATTCCGACCACCGACCTGTGACCTTAGCGCTCTCCCCCCGACTAGGCCCCCCGGACTCAGGTCAGCCCCGCCTCAGAAAAAGATAACAGACTGGAGAAAACTGGAGGAACTCCTCAAGTCCTCTTCATCTGTTCACTTAGATAGTATCCCGCCCCTCATAGAGTCGGCAGCCGACACTCAAAAGGCAGTCGATTCCCTCACAGCTCACGTACAGTCAGCCGTGGACGCCTGTTCACGACAAGTTCCGGTGATGGAAGACCATCGCTGGAAACTTCCCGACGACGTGCGTGAACTAGTGACGGAAAAGAACGCCGCCCTCCGAGCTCATAGAGCTCACCCGACTGAAGCGAACCGCACCTTTCTGAGGTCACTCCAGCGCAAGCTGAGATACCGCATGAAAGACCTGCGAGACGCTCGCTGGAACAAGTTCCTAGGGGAACTTGAACCGAGTCACTTGGCCTTCTGGCATCTCCAACGAAAACTCAAATCGGACAAAATCTCGTCCATGCCTCCACTCACTCGTTCAAATCAAGGGCCCGCCTTTGACGACGACGAGAAGTCCGAGTGCCTGGCCGACAGTCTCGAGGCTCAATGTACGCCCAGCACCTTGCCGGTAGACCCGCGCCATCTCGATAAGGTGGAAGCCGAGGTCGAAAGCAAACTATCTCTCCCACCCTCTGAAAACCCAGACCACCCCATCGCCCCAATCACGGTCGACGAAGTCCGGAAAGTGATCAAGGATCTACACCCCAGGAAAGCCCCAGGTCCCGACGGGATCACTAACAGAGTTATTAAGCTCTTCTCTCCTTATCTCATAGTTTTGCTCACTGCCATCTTCAATGCCGCACTGAGCAATAACTTTTTCCCCCAATCCTGGAAAAGTGCAACGGTTATAGGTATTCCCAAGCCAGGGAAACCCAAGACCGAAGCCTCCAGTTATCGCCCCATCAGTCTCCTCAACGTCCTTGGCAAGATTTACGAGAGACTTATCTACAATAGATTAAAGAGGTTTGCAGACTCTAAGAAAGTCATACCTGACCAACAGTTCGGTTTTCGAACCAAACACTCTTGTGTCCAACAAGTCCACCGTATTGTGGAAGACGTCAGTAGCGGCTTCCAATTCGGTTTTAACACGGGTATGCTCCTCTTCGACGTGGCGAAGGCATTCGACAAGGTCTGGCACAACGGCTTAATATACAAGCTGTACCAGTTGGGCGTGCCGGACCGTCTAGTACGCATAGTACGGGACTTTTTGTCGAACCGCTCCTTCCGCTACAGAGTCGAGGGCACACTCTCTTCCCCCCATCCCATACGAGCAGGAGTCCCGCAAGGCTCAGTGCTCTCGCCACTCCTATTCACGCTTTATACCAGCGACATTCCCCTCCATAGACGAGTTAAAAGCGCTCTATTCGCCGATGATACGGCTATCTACTACAAAGGTAGAACTCCCGAGGGAATTCACGACAACCTCCAATCCGCGGTCACAGCCCTGGGGCGGTGGTTCCGGAAATGGAGAATTGAAGTGAACCCCACCAAAAGCGCAGCCATTCTATTCTGGAAAGGCCTCGAACGCCCACGGGTAGCCCCCATCACCCTCTTCGGCAAACCCATTCCATGGGAAGAAAAAGCCAAATACCTGGGTGTGATCCTCGATCAACGCCTTTCTTTCCGTCACCACGTAAAGGCGGTACGCGCGCGAGCCGCCTTCGCGCTCGGTAGACTTCACAGCATGTTGAATGCACGAAGTAAACTCTCATTGAAATCCAAGGTGAGGATTTACACGACGTGCATTCGACCAATCATGACATATGCGGGTGTAGTGTTCGCACACACTAGCAAGTCAACACTCAACCCCCTGCAAGTGCTCCAAAGCCGGTTTCTCCGGAGAGCCACAGGTGCCCCGTGGTACATGCGTAATAGTCAACTCCACGTTGACCTCAAAGTCCCAACTATAAAACAGTTTTTGAAAAAACTGTCCAAACGTCATTTCGATTCTGCTGTAAACCACCCCAACCCCCTCGTCGTATCGACCGCCCGATACACTCCTTCCCTTATCTCGAAGATAAGGCGTCCAAAACATGCCGTCATCGAACCGGATGACGACATAACGGTCCTCAAGGACGCCCGACAAAAACATACCAACACTACACAAAACCGACCACTGTTCCGTCCTCGCCGGCGAGGCTCGACGCGAATAAGCCGTAATGTTCCCCCCCGACCTCCTCCGCAAACGCCGGCCCGCGCCGAGCCAGACGCGCAAATCCCGCCCCCAAATAATATATAAATAAAATTACCAGTCCAGCCCAGCTCCCTTGCTCGCGATCCAGCAACGCCCTAAGCCGAGGTTCGTACCCCACAGGGGGTGCCCTTAGCTGTGTTGCTTAGTACTAAAGTGCCTGGCTGGAGGCCTAGGTCTCGCCATTGACCGGTTAAGTAGCAAAAGTTCCCGGAACTCACGCTACGAGAGACAATACAAAAAAAAAAAAATTTCGCAACGGGGGCTGCGTTCTACTACAAAAAGTTATGAGGTCTCATCTACAACCAAGTCTGTTATTTGAGCGAGCGTCTTAAACATCATATATTCAAGAACTTTGTCAACCATTTTTTAAAATCAATTGCTTATCATTATTTATAGTGACCATATCCACATTATATTATATTATACTAAAATAATCATAAACACTTGGCAATTACACAGTACTAAAGGTATAAATTATATTCTGCTATTTAGTTCGCCGAGTCAATAAAGCGCACATAAGCTTAGTAGGTATTTAAATACAAGAATTATGTTGTGGTAAAGAGAGAGGGAACTGGCGCTCTGCTCTCTCTGCCGACACCGCGAGGCTCTCTACGTGGTGCTATGAATGTAGGCTTCTGTGCAATGCACGCATTGTTTGGTAGGTCATCCTCCTTATTTTCCCCGGGTTATATATCTGTATTAATAAAACAATGTCGGGTTATTTACACCATTTATAACTCATGAACGGGTGGATTGGTTGGATTCGTTTAATCCGAGAATAGCAGTATAACCATTAAAATATAGGAATGATCACTTCATTGACTTTGGAGGTACGAAATGCGCCGGCTAGGATAACTGGCTAGCCAGCTAGTATAACCAACCAAAACAAAGAACTTTCGCGATTATAATAATATCTATAATAGGTTCTAGCTTGCCTTAAAACCCCTGACCAGGATTCTTAACAATACCCCTTATACACGATTGATAGGAACAGCAACACCGAACTATACATGGATGGTATTAAACTTTATGAGGAAAACAAACAACAACTATATAATTTACTTAAACTGACCAAACAGTTTAGTACCAACAGACTTTACAATGAGTGTAGAATAAACAGCATCATAAAAGGTCTATAATTTGAACTAGATTTGCAAGGTGGCACAATTTATAGATATCATGAAAAAAAAACAAAGAAACGAAAAAGGAACTCCCCGTTGAGGTTTTCCCTGGAGAGTACAGCATGGAGTTCTTCAAGAAGGGTGTCAAAAGATTCCTGCAGGGTCGGCAACGCGTGAGTGATACCCCCTGGTGTTGCAAGCGTCCATAGGCGGCGGTAACCGCCTACCATCAGGCGGGCCGCATGCTTGTTTGCCACCCAAGTGGTATAAAAAAAACCTAATACACATAATCTCAAACAAAACCAAACATAGAAAATACATTCAGATCAGTATCAGCGTCATAATCATGGATCATTCGTATCATAATCTCTTCACCAGCTGTTGTACCAAAAACCTTACCTTAAGACCGGTTAAAAAATAAAAGTGATAGACATATGTGCTGCTGTTCGCCGCTTCCTAAATCCCACAACACACCACACACACAAAACCAATAAAATAATTTCTCTCACTCATCACGCCCCTGAACCACCCAAGAACCAGAATACGTGGTGTGGGTCCGTACCTGATAAAAACAGAACCGACCTCGAGTCGAGATTAAAGATTTCTCTTTATAAGCAATATTAATGTATTTCACCAAATGGGTCCCATCTTCAAATCATAAAGTTCTTGCAAGTCCTTTTCAATTTGCAAAAGCTTTTCATATTTCATTGTAACCTGAAAAGTTTTAAGCCAGTAATAGTAGAATTAGTAATACAGCTGAGATATACACGCATAAGTACTCCTCACCCCCGTCCATTTAAACTTGTGTTCAGCAGTATGCGGTCCTGCAGTGCAGCCAATTTGAGCCATGCTTGTTAAGTAAACTTAAGCTATTTTGCGGCATTTGGAATGTATATCCAAGAAGCGGTGTGTGCTTGACAACGGAACTTTCTGCGTAGTATCAAAGATTATTGTAATTGTGATTAGATAGCGACTAAAACGATTAATATATAATCAGAGGTTTCAGGGGCACTGTTCATTTAGTAGTCGCAATGCGTTGGATAGTGATCGCAGTGCTAGTAGCCGCGGTGGCGAGGAGTGCGGAGAGTGCGCACAGTGCTGGCCGCCGCCATGGCGTGCACGCGCCGCGCGGCGCCGTGCGCAACGTGGCCGAGCTGGACGCTGCCTTCTGGCACGCCGAGGCGCGCGCGGGCATCGAGCGGCGAGCGGCGCGCTCCCAAGGGCAGGGCCGCGTGCGCAACGTGGTCATGTTCCTGGGCGACGGCATGTCCGTGCCCACATTGGCCGCCGCACGCACGCTGCTGGGCCAGCGCCGCGGCGACACCGGCGAGGAGGCGCGCCTCAGCTTCGAGGACTTCCCCTCCGTGGGCTTGTCTAAGGTCCCCTTGTCATTGTATACCGCACACGCGACCGATGCCGCCTGACAGCACGCACTCTTATGTGCACTCTCCCTGGCCGGCCGCACGTCGCTTGGAACTCGGGAACGTTGACAATGCCAATGACATGTACATACAATACTTCATAGAGAGAAAAATGCTCACCTTTTTGAGGTCCTGTGATCCCAGTGACGTCGGAACTGAATGGTACAGAACTGATCTTCAGTGATCTGATCTGGAACTACGAAGTTTTAATAATGTTATCAATAGAGCTCGGCATTTCCTAATATGTGATCTGATCTGATCAATGTAGCTCATCAAAGGAAAAGAGTTACATCTTGGAGTATCAACAGTCTTTGCTTTTTATTGGACACGAACTAGGCCTTCCTAAATCTAAGAGCATTTCTCTTATAACTGCGTACCGGATGACGCCCCCTCCGCTTGTATCACCAGTAGCCCGTCAGGTGACCTCTTTGTACAATCCGACGGCCATTTTCCATTTCACTTGTTTGTGTAACTTCGGTCTGCCTCGTCCTGGCTTCAGTGATGGTAAAATACCCATTGAATTAAGAACTTTACGCAAAATTCTAGTAGGGTCAATTCGAATGATCGATCTGAGCACAAGAGAACAGAATTAGCCCAAACATAGATGTTCACATGATGGTACGTGTCCCGTGTTGTAGCCTGGGTAAGTCGGCTGATGTGGCAATGCCCTATTGCAGACGTACTGCGTGGACGCCCAGATCCCGGACTCGGCTTGCACCGCCACGGCGTACTTGTGCGGCGTGAAGAACAACGACGGGACCATCGGCGTGACGGCGCGCGTGCCGCGAGCGCAGTGCGAGGCGTCCGTGGACACGGCCAACCACGTGCTCTCCATCGCCGACTGGGCGCTGGCCGACGGCCGCGACGCGGGTACGTACTGCTGCTGGCCGCTGCTGGCTGCTGCCGGCTGCTGCTGGCTGCTACTGGCTGCTACTGGCTACTACTGGCTGCTGGCTACATTTGGGCGTATTTGGGAGCTTATTCAATATTGTTTCTGGTGCGCAGGTATAGTGACGACTACTCGCGTGACTCACGCCTCGCCCGCAGGCGTATATGCTAAGGTCGCCGACCGCTACTGGGAGAGTGACGTGGATGTGGTCAACGCTGGTGGCACTCTCAGCAGATGCCCTGACATTGCTCAGCAACTTATCACGAGGTCTCCGGGCAACCAGTTCAAGGTTTGATAATAATTAATACCTAACGACATTTATGAATTCCAGAAGTATTTCTTTGCTAAAATCATGTATTTTTACTACACAGGTTATCTTAGGTGGAGGACGAAGAGAATTTTTACCGAACACTACCATCGACGAGGAAGGCTCTCAGGGAAGGAGGACTGATCAGCGTAACTTGATCAACGAGTGGCAATCTCAAAAATCTGCGCAAAATGTCAGCTATCAGTACATCTGGAACCGTTCTCAGCTCATGGCACTCAACTACGCCCCACCTGAGTACTTGCTGGGCCTGTTTGAGAGCGGTCACCTGCAGTACCACATGGAGGGGAACCCCACCACCGAGCCCACGCTCGCCGAGCTCACCGAGACCGCGATCCGCTCGCTCAGCCGCAACGAGAACGGCTTCTTTCTGTTTGTGGAGGGCGGACGTATTGATCACGCCCACCACGACAACCGGGTGGAGCTGGCGCTGGACGAGACTATCGAGTTCGACCTGGCGGTGCAGCGCGCCACGGAGATGCTCTCCGAGGAGGACTCGCTCATCGTGGTCACGGCCGACCACGCGCACGTCATGACCTACAACGGGTACACGCACCGCGGCGGGAACATCCTCGGGGTGTCGGACGACATTGGTGACGACGGAGTCCCGTACATGACGCTGTCGTACACAAACGGGCCGGGAGCGCGCGCGCACCAAGACGGGAAACGTGTCGATGTGACGCTCGATAGCAACTTCCGTGAGTATCATATGGGCATTCAGTTATCAAGGGTATTGCTATCATGTTTGGCTTACCTTGGACTATACTTTAAACCATAAGCATAAATCTCGTTAATTAATAAGTTGCTACCACGTTCAGCTCAAACGTTTTGGGTGGACGATGCTACTCGCGTCCGTAGGTGGCCTACCATGGCCAACCACCATAGGGTGATTGGGTGGTATTAAGTATACGTCTTCTACATCTATTATGATCGGGAGAACTCTTGATTTTCCTTTTTCTGTCACGATCTTTTTTGAATACTTTTTCCAACAAACATACGGGCCACTCGATGGTTAGCGGTTGCTACGTCGTAGCATCGGACGCTGGCAACATCAAGGGTTGAGTAGCATTAAACACGCAGGGCTTACATTGTTTCATACTTCTTGCTACAGTTGATCTGTCGTGGATGACCCACGCGGAAGTACCACTGGAATGGGAGACGCACGGCGGGGACGACGTGGGCGTGTTCGCGTGGGGCCAGTACCACGACATCTTCACGGGGCTGTACGAGCAGAGCCAGCTGCCGCTGGCGATGGCCTACGCCGCCTGCATTGGGCCCGGCCTGCACGCCTGCGAGCGCGACGAGTCCAGCGGCGCCGACAGCCGCCACTTGTCGGCACTGGCGGCCGCGCTGGCGCTGGCGGCGCTGGCGGCGCGGCGCCACTAGCGCCCGACGGTGTTAGGCATAAGCTTGGTATACTGCTCTGACCATTCACAACTTTACCGGCCCACGTTAGGGTATCGCTCAAATAGTTATGTTTCCACTGGATTACGAGAAAAGGTCATCCCTGATATTATAATGTAATTAGATTGAGGTTACGCCGATGGTCATGAAATGATGTGAAATAAAAATTTGTAGAGGCGCCAGACAATATTTTTTCCTTTCCATTGAGCAAGGAAAGGCATTTGGATAACTTAAAATAAAAGTGACTGAATATTTTTTTTGTTTTTGTTTTCCTGGCTGGAGGTCTAGGTCTCGGCATTGCCCGGATAAGTAGCAAAAGTTCCCGGAGAGACCATACAAAAAACTTTTTTTTTCTAATTTGTCGTAATGTCTTTGTACAGTAGACGTCATATGAATACCTAAGGGTAATTTGGGCTTAAAAAATTTTGATTGTTCTACGAAGTCATCGTCGAACCACACTACTACTACTAACACAGACTACTATTAACACAGACAGAAATGGTAGAGAGCCAGTTCTCTCTTGACTTACGTAACTCTTTCTATCCGTCCACTTTTAAAAGTAACTTCATACGAGCTCTCCAATTTCGAATGTATTTTAGACGCAATAACACTGGTAGATTTAGTAAATACATCCCTGAGGCATTCCAGATATCGTACGATTGTGAAGCAAACTTTAGGGTATCTTCAATTAGATATCTATTTTTTATATATCATCATCATCATCATCATCGTCATATCATCACGCCGAGTCCCTAACGGGATAGGCAGACGCCTGCATACACGTTTTACGCGTATAATCTAATATAACTCGTGTTGACAGATGGTTTGTAAATATATAGAAATCTCAATAATCGCATTAAGTTGCATCAGTTCAGACCAATTATTGATATATACGTCATTGGTAAGGCGTGGAGATCTTCCTATTCGGCACGGTTCTTGCGTTGCAGTCATTGCCGGAGACCACAAGGGCGACGTGGTAGGCAAAGGCTAGTCCGTGTGATGTGTATTTCGGAGCTCGTTAGACGAATCCTGTATGTTAATGAAGGGTCCCCGCGGTCCGCTTCCATATTCGAGCCCCGTGCGCGGCCAGTCGCGGACGTGACTGCAAACTGAATCGTAATCTATTGCTCTGGCTCTTACTACTGTGAACTCCTTGGGTTCATATTTAGCGACTAATATTACTGATTAGATATTTTATACACGATGTTCAATCAAAACAAAGTACACGTGGAACCTTTATCGTTGCAAGGCATCTGTGTTCCAATGAGGTTTGTTGACCTGATTTTCAGACATCTGTAATTACACAATTATTCTACCGCACCCGGGAACCAAAAAGGACTCGCATTCGGAATCCAGGCTCCAAACGAGTTTCTTTCTCGGGCTGAAGAATTAACTCTTGTTAGGTATTATTTAAGGAGTACAGCCTGCAGTTTTTCAAGTGGATGCGAACTAATTGATAGCGATATCCTTGGTGATGCAAGTTTATAAGCGGCGGTAACCGTGCACGATCAAGTGGACCGCATTTGTTGTATAAAATCGTTAAAATTACACTAATTACACATACATACATATCATCACGCTAAGTCTCTAAGCAGGGTAGGCAGAGAGTATAGAGCGCCAGTTCTCTCTAGACTTACACACCTCTTTCGCTTCGTCCACATTCATCAGTCTCTTCATAGATGCTCGTCGGTTTCGAGTACTCTTAACGTTCCCGTCTTTGAGAGTCCGATCGATTTGATCCAGGTAGTTGGATCGCGGCCTTCCTCTGCCTCTTCTTGTACACACTTTTGCTTTGTATATCTGTTTCGTCAATCTTTCTTCACTCATCCTTTCAATTGTCCAAACCAACGTAACATGCCTTTCTTCATCTTTACAATCAGGCCCTCATTCACGCCAGTTGATTTGCGAATCTTTTAATTGCGGATTAGATCTAAAATCGTTACTCCGCACATTTTTCGAAGAGATCGCATCTCAACTGCATTCAAGCTATTTCTGACATACCCAGGATTCGCTGCCATACAGTAAGGTAGGTACCAATATCGCGTTGTGGACAGCAACTCGAGCATTCTTGCTCAGACTTTTACTGCCCATCAACGCCGACATGGCCCATTCACCTTATTTCCGGCAGTTATCCTTCTTTCAATATCTTTTTCATATTATCCATCTCGTGTGAACATGCTTCCTAGATATACAAATTCATTCACTTGCTCTAGAATTTGCCCATTTACCGATATAGCGTTTCAAATTATCGACTGTAAAGCGCAGTAAAGGTCCACATCGTAGATTTTCCGAGACAACGTATGCTGCCTTAGCACTCGCAGTTGCTAAGAACTAGGCCTGTTTAGGAGTTATTATTGATGCGAGCCTTCTCATCATTTGCGTTTTTTATGATTCCGACTCATATGTGACGACCGCTATTTTCAATTTAATATCGTAAAATTTCCACGTATCATCAAACCCCTACATCAATCTATTATAATGAGACATCCAGCTCAGCGATCTTCAGCCATCTTCACACCGATTTATAATTCGCCTTTTTTTACTGTGAACTCCGCCCCTGTCTCTTGCGATTAGCAACTTGCATGCACGCATATTGATGTGACTGAGTCAAGAATTATTATCGCATCATAAAACTAGAAAGGGGCTGCCACACTTGAGTGAGTTTGAATGCAGCCGAATGTCGAGTGCAGCGCGGCCCGCTCGGCGCGGAGCACGTGTTGCGCCCCAAGGGACCTCCTGCGCCCGCTGCACTTGCCACTAGCGCCATTGTCGTCACACACGTACTTTGTTTACTCACCAACTGCATCATGCCAATTTGACCTTAACACAAAATGTCTACAATGTATTCATATAAAGCGAAAAATGCCCATACCCAGCGGCAGCCAAGGGACTTCTTATAGATTTTCTCTTTACGAATAATTTTTAGGATTGGTACGCTTATTTAAATCATTATCTAATATAATGTATTCACATCTAATTCTTTCCTTCGTTTTCCTCATATCTAGTATACCAAATTCTTACTCACGTATTGACATTTTGTATTTTTAAATTAAGAAATGCTTGCTAGAGCTATAGAATAGTACTCTTGTGCTTAGTGCATATTATCAATGAGTAAAATTAGCCCTCTCCATCACAATACAACGCTAGGATCAATCGCGCCTTTCCATTTGTCCATTTCTAAATTCACTATCATACTGTTGTATAAGGATGAGAACAGGTTGAGAAAAAGAGAGAGTGTACGTGTGTTCCTGAAGCCTCCGATGCTGCGACCATCTGGAGGAGCATCTACTAGCATTGAGAAAGGGAAACATAATTTGGCCCTGATACATACATATATGGAACAGACCGTAAGTTACAAGGAACATAAAGTCAGCATTGTGTATGTGTGTGTGTATGTACTAGCTGTTCTTGTACCCGTACCCGCGTTCAAGCGACACCATATCTCGAGCCACCTGCCAGTTAAAGTCCAGATTCGTTTCGACGATTAGCCAGACCTTCTAAGGTCAGCTCACTATCATCTTTTTAATGGTAATCAAATTTGTTCTAAAATAATGTAGTAGTTGCGAAAGTGTTGTCATAAGCATGGTATTAATCTTTATCCAAATATAAACGTATCATCGACGGGGAATTCATCCCCATCCTTTGGAACCACAAAGGTCTCGCACTGTACGCTTCCAAAAGAGTTTTCTTCCGCGAAAGCTCAGGCTGTGGAATGAGCTCCCCGTTGAGGTTTTCCCTGGAGAGTACAGCATGGAGTTCTTCAAGAAGGGTGTGAAAAGATTCCTGCAGGGTCGGCAACGCGCGAGTGATACCCCTGGTGTTGCAAGCGTCCATAGGCGGCGGTAACCGCTTACCATCAGGCGGACCGCGTGCTTGTTTGCGCCACCCAAGTGGTATAAAAAAAACTCATTTTAAACCAGGTTGCCCTTGCATCATTAGTTTAAATGCCCTAAGATACCTTAAGATGCGTGGCGGGCGGGCAGCGGCCACCGCGGGCGAGGGCTAGTATAGCATATCCTAGGCTTTTAACCAAGCTTGATCAATACTTGGCACAATCATCTCGTATTGAGCGAGAACACTTAAAACACGAAGACGCTAGTACCCGGCGCCAGCTAGTTAACTGTGTTTGTTACCATCATCACATGTTGATACTCGGAAATGTATGTACGAGTATCTACCTCCACGACTGGTATGCCCCCATCTCCCCTCGAGGGGTAATTGGTTGACTTGATGCCGCACATATTCATACCTCCACCAAATGGCGCGGGATGCTCGCAAACGACCGTTTAATATAATGCCGTGCGTGGAGAGCATAATTACCTTGGCGGGAATTGTGCGCACGCCCTAATACTGATATAATTGCTCATGTTACACATTAACTTGGGGCCTTCGTGCGTCACAACAAGCTCTCTGCATGGTTTTGCATTACTAGAGCGGCCCATACATAGTATACCGAGCGCAGGCTCCCGCGATAGTTACATATCCTGGGTGCAAACATAGATCAGATGGAGCGCATGATTGTTCACCTCGTAAGTATCTTGTATAATAAGCTATAAATAATGATTCTATAATATATATCTTAAATTGTAATGATTACCCAAAATATTTACTTACCCGAATTTACTCTGATGAACTTGTATCCATTGGTCCCTTGTTCCAAAACAGATATTCCTCTCTGTATAAGGTCGGCATCGTGTGAGCTATGAAACCCTGGTGTAAGTGCCTAGTTAATAGGACGGTGAAGGAAAACATCGAGAGCAAACCTGCATACGTCTGAGAAGCAATTCAAAGGCACATGTATAGTCCTGCTTGCTAACATATATCTCTGGCGGAAATTGGGCGAGTGGATACTATCTATACACCTCTGCCTACCCATTCGGGGACCCTTGTGGGGAGGCCTGAGGATATGAAATGAGTTATTAGGATACGATGGCCGAGATTTTTACCTCTCTATTGTAAAAGAGAAAAGATAACTATGCATATAAGCTGCCAATACAGCCTCTCAGGCAGCACGCACGCATGTGCTGAGCACATGACATATTTTTCACTCATATTTGAAAGCTGTAAATCTGTGTAAAGGAGTACAACTTGAAACACCGCGTTGCTGAGGAGGCTTTTGTGCCGGTTTAGTAAAACGTGGCGCGCGACGGAACTGTGTCACTAATGCCCCCCCCCCCCTCCCCCCCCCCCTCACCCTGCCCTCCAGAGGCGCGGGGCTGGACATCTTGCATCTTATATGTCATCCTAGATGCACTAAGTTTTCTGGTATCCGTGCCTAAATAGCAACAAAAATCCCGTTTGATGAAGATTTTCCAGAATGGAAAAGTTAAGTGAAGGAAAACCTGTTTCCCTAGTTATTAGTTTCTTTCCAAATTACATCCAATATCGTTCAATCACTAATAATATTTTTCTTTTTAATTATTTTGTATAGTTAACAGAAGGACTGAACATGTTGTATTCATGTAGTAATAATTTGAATGCTTCGGTAAATACAGAGCTAAGTAGAGGAGCGAGTGAGCCTCCTGTGGGCGGGAAGGCCTGCATTACATTAGTGCCGGCAACAACGCGACAATGACGCCAGTCGCACAATGACGGGGCTACGGGCAGGGCTGCCACTACACTCACGGGAGGGGAGGGCTCGCCGCAACGGGCTTGCGACAACCCTGAAAGGCAGGGCTATATACAGGGATAGGATACTAGAAATGCTATTGAGATCCATTTACATTAAACCGTAGAAAGCATTGATCAATCGTATACAAAAATATCTTGAAATAAAACGATTAACCAAGGGCGACTGCATTATTGCATCGATAAAGAGACGCTAATCAGAAACAACCGCTAATCCCCACGGTATTTAATCAGTAAATAATCTGTGCATAATGTATGATGTATTTATATTGCGATGCTATTGTGGTCGATAGCGAGGCAGGTTAAACAAGGATTAGATAGGAGGGTCGCCATAGACCTCGCGCCTCGTCACTGTGGCCCCACCCTGCCGCAGGTTACTCTCGGGGATACAGTTGTGGCGTAATATTTTTAAAATGGTTACGTATCCGGAGTAATTATGGCTCCGGTCGCGACTTTCCGCTGTGCGGATTTTCTTTTCAGCTCGTAGTATTGTTAATGTTTTTCAAAAGTAGTCAAGCTATTTTGAATACACTAGTCACTAGTTGTATAGAAAAGCTACCTAGGTATACATTAGATAGGTTTTATTTGTATTGGGCCCTGATTGAGGCCATGGTGACCGAGTGGTTTGATAAGTCGTCGTAGAAAGATTGCAAGTACGAATCCGATTTTACGTTTTTCTGAATTTGAGTACAGTGATTAGTCACACCACGAGCTTTACGGCGAAGGAAAATATAGAGAGGAAACCTGCATACGTCTGAGAAGACATTCAAAGGCGTAGGTATGTACATATAATCGCGGTGAGTAATGGCGATGGACTCACCGTATCTCTACCACCTTCACACACACGTCTGCCTACTTCTAATTGGACCTCTGTGGGTAGGTATGAAGATATATCACTCTGGTGTACCATTTACCGGTAATAGAGTACAGTACTGCGCTGGCGACAGAAAGTACTCACTCGTGCCTTTCCAACGTTCAATAACATTTTACCAAATATCATACAAACATTATATATATATATATTTTTATACAACAAGAGTGGCAAATAAGCATACGGCCCATCTGATGGGAAACGGTTACCGCAGCCTATTTACGCTCACGATACCGAAGTATCACTTGCGCGTTGCCACTCTGTGTTCGGAGAGTTACAGTGTGTTGGCAGCATAATGGGTTTAATCCCTCTGCTTCCAACACAATGTAACAATCCTCCCCCCTCCCCAAGAAGCTCATTACTGGAAAGCTTATTCACCGCGTAGGAACACAACATATTAGGATACGTAACATCGCATCAACGGAGCACAAAGTACCACAGCTTCAGTACTTACTTAGTACAAAGTTATCACTTCCCATTTACTAGTTTTCAACTCGTCAAACTTTTGTGTATTCACTTAAATATTCCGCGGGAAGTGGAAATATAAAATAGTCGGTCCGTCCGGCGCTTCGTTTAGAGGTGCAACTTATAAGAATAACTTTCCAACATTTTCAGTAAAAGCTTTGTGTAGTGGAAAAAAGCTTTAAAGTAAGTAGGTTCTTGTGATGACTTTTATTTTGTGGGAAATTATTTATTCATTTGAATTCCCTTTGAGAGTTTTAGTACAAAGCGCTAAGTACCTACTTGTAACTGAATCCATTAATGTTTACATAAAATTGATTTAACTATTTCCAATTATTTGGGTGAGGCATTACTACACACCTCTGCCTACCTCGGGAACTATTGTGAGAAGGCATGAACATATTTTCCATCACAATCGATAGAGTTTTCTTTTTATTTTTTTTTCATCCCTCACATACCAGTGCGTCCAGTCACAGCGCATTGAACAAACAATGTCCTTGTAAAGTGTTATTGTTTTTTATTATTTCCTACATTGTCTGCTTTACAGCGCGCTCGTAAACAAAATGAATCGTTGGCCACGCAATGTACTTGCAAATAAAAACTTGGGCCCTAAATCAAATTCCGGCCATAAAGCGCGAGCCAATGGCGTGAACAATCGCCGCTTTGATATGAGCGTGAGTGTTGAGCCGCTATCAAAATGAAAATTCATGGTGTCCGTCGGCCGGCGGCGAGGGGATTCATGGTGTCCGTCGGCCGGCGGCGAGGGGATTCATGGTGTCCGTCGGCCGGCGGCGAGGGAATTCATGGTGTCCGTCGGCCGGCGGCGAGGGAATTCATGGTGTCCGTCGGCCGGCGGCGAGGGAATTCATGGTGTCCGTCGGCCGGCGGCGAGGGAATTCATGGTGTCCGTCGGCCGGCGGCGAGGGAATTCATGGTGTCCGTCGGCCGGCGGCGAGGGAATTTGAACAAAGGCCTTCCACCGCCCTGGAGCCGGAGATTGCACTCAAATACATTTTTCCGGAACACTAACGAGGCACTTTTCCCACACTAGCCCACACACCCCCCCCCCGCGCCCCCCCCCCCCGCGTCTTCGTGCATTGATTCACAACTGTTGCATCGCTTAATTTGGACGAATACGTTAATGTTATATTGAGCTAATTAATACAAATGTTACACCTGCACAAGTATTAAATATAATATAATATAATATATCTTCACGCCTTCCCACAAGGGTCCCCGAAGGGGTAGGCAGAGGTGTATAGGTAATACCCACACAACCACTTTCCGCCAGAGGTATATTAGGTGCCAACGTGACAGATGGCGAGTCCATCGCCGTTACTCAAGCACGACTATACATACGCCTTTGAATTTCTTCTCAGACGTATGCAGGTTTCCTCTCGATGTTTTCCTTCACCGTAAAGCTCGTGGTGTGACAAATCACTGTACTTAAGTTCAGAAAAACTCATTGGTACAGTCGGGATTCGAACTTGCGACCTTTGCGTCGCAGGCAACTGCTCGAACCACACGGCCACCACGGCTTCGTTTCTTCGCATTAAATAGCGACACACGAATTATTGACATTACCATGAGCTTACATTTTAAGTAAGATTTGTATCAATATATAGTATAAAATAAGTCATATGTAGGCTGTTTTCATACGACATTTAATATGACGAGAATAGAGATGGCGACTCAAATATACGAAATAATTAAATTAAACTGGCTTGTGGTTGAACATTTTAACATTACAGAAATCGTCATCGAAACGGTTTTTATTAATCTGGTTCCAAAATGTAAATACAATTGTTAGCTATATGGACGCCAATCAATATGATTAGTTTCTTCGAGTGATAACCATTGATAAGTAAACTATAGTTTAGCAGCACTATACCTACCTGTGTATACGGGGGCACACAATTCACTGTAGCCGGCATGCTCCTAGCGTGCGAGTGTACTCAATGCCGTATCTCTCTTTACAGAACACGGCAACCGCACTCATCAAGAAGACCACAATACTTAATAATCAGAAACTAATAGCAATTATCCAACAAATGGCTAAAACGTGTCAGATCAAGAACTTAAATAAAAACATGGCAAGTTTCGCAACGGGGGCTGCGTTCTACTACAAAAAGTTATGAGGTCTCATCTACAACCAAGTCTGTTATTTGAGCGAGCGTCTTAAACAGCATATATTCAAGAACTTTGTCAACCATTTTTTAAAATCAATTGCTTATCATTATTTATAGTGACCATATCCACATTATATTATATTATACTAAAATAATCATAAACACTTGGCAATTACACAGTACTAAAGGTATAAATTATATTCTGCTATTTAGTTCGCCGAGTCAATAAAGCGCACATAAGCTTAGTAGGTATTTAAATACAAGAATTATGTTGTGGTAAAGAGAGAGGGAACTGGCGCTCTGCTCTCTCTGCCGACACCGCGAGGCTCTCTACGTGGTGCTATGAATGTAGGCTTCTGTGCAATGCACGCATTGTTTGGTAGGTCATCCTCCTTATTTTCCCCGGGTTATATATCTGTATTAATAAAACAATGTCGGGTTATTTACACCATTTATAACTCATGAACGGGTGGATTGGTTGGATTCGTTTAATCCGAGAATAGCAGTATAACCATTAAAATATAGGAATGATCACTTCATTGACTTTGGAGGTACGAAATGCGCCGGCTAGGATAACTGGCTAGCCAGCTAGTATAACCAACCAAAACAAAGAACTTTCGCGATTATAATAATATCTATAATAGGTTCTAGCTTGCCTTAAAACCCCTGACCAGGATTCTTAACAATACCCCTTATACACGATTGATAGGAACAGCAACACCGAACTATACATGGATGGTATTAAACTTTATGAGGAAAACAAACAACAACTATATAATTTACTTAAACTGACCAAACAGTTTAGTACCAACAGACTTTACAATGAGTTTGGAACCAATAAGTGTAAAATAAACAGCATCATAAAAGGTCTATAATTTGAACCAGATTTACAAGGTGGCACAATTTATAGATATCATGGAAAAAAACAAAGAAACGTAAAAGGAGCTCCCCGTTGAGGTTTTCCCTGGAGACTACAGCATGGAGTTCTTCAAGGAGGGTGTCAAAAGGTTCCTGCAGGGTCGGCAACGCGCAAGTGATACTCCCGGTGTTGTAAGCGTCCATAGGCGGCGGTAACCGCCTACCACCAGGCGGGCCGCATGCTTGTTTGCCACCCAAGTGGTATAAAAAAAACCTAATACACATAATCTCAAACAAAACCAAACATAGAAAATACATTCAGATCAGTATCAGCGTCATAATCATGGATCATTCGTATCATAATCTCTTCACCAGCTGTTGTACCAAAAACCTTACCTTAAGACCGGTTAAAAAATAAAAGTGATAGACATATGTGCTGCTGTTCGCCGCTTCCTAAATCCCACAACACACCACACACACAAAACCAATAAAATAATTTCTCTCAGTCATCACGCCCCTGAACCACCCAAGAACCAGAATACGTGGTGTGGGCCCGTACCTGATAAAAACAGAACCGACCTCGAGTCGAGATTAAAGATTTCTCTTTATAAACAATATTAATGTATTTCACCAAATGGGTCCCATCTTCAAATCATAAAGTTTTTGCAAGTCCTTTTCAATTTGCAAAAGCTTTTCATATTTCATTGTAACCTGAAAAGTTTTAATCCAGTAATAGTAGAATTAGTAATACAGCTGAGATATACACGCATAAGTACTCCTCACCCCCGTCCATTTAAACTTGTGTTCAGCAGTATGCGGTCCTGCAGTGCAGCCAATTTGAGCCATGCTTGTTAAGTAAACTTAAGCTATTTTGCGGCATTTGGAATGTATATCCAAGAAGCGGTGTGTGGTTGACAACGGAACTTTCTGCGTAGTATCAAGGATTATTGTAATTGTGATTAGATAGCGGCTAAAACGATTAATATATAATCAGAGGTTTCAGGGGCACTGTTCATTTAGTAGTCGCAATGCGTTGGATAGTGATCGCAGTGCTAGTAGCCGCGGTGGCGAGGAGTGCGGAGAGTGCGCACAGTGCTGGCCGCCGCCATGGCGTGCACGCGCCGCGCGGCGCCGTGCGCAACGTGGCCGAGCTGGACGCTGCCTTCTGGCACGCCGAGGCGCGCGCGGGCATCGAGCGGCGAGCGGCGCGCTCCCAAGGGCAGGGCCGCGTGCGCAACGTGGTCATGTTCCTGGGCGACGGCATGTCCGTGCCCACATTGGCCGCCGCACGCACGCTGCTGGGCCAGCGCCGCGGCGACACCGGCGAGGAGGCGCGCCTCAGCTTCGAGGACTTCCCCTCCGTGGGCTTGTCTAAGGTCCCCTTGTCATTGTATACCGCACACGCGACCGATGCCGCCTGACAGCACGCACTCTTATGTGCACTCTCCCTGGCCGGCCGCACGTCGCTTGGAACTCGGGAACGTTGACAATGCCAATGACATGTACATACAATACTTCATAGAGAGAAAAATGCTCACCTTTTTGAGGTCCTGTGATCCCAGTGACGTCGGAACTGAATGGTACAGAACTGATCTTCAGTGATCTGATCTGGAACTACGAAGTTTTAATAATGTTATCAATAGAGCTCAGCATTTCCAAATATGTGATCTGATCTGATCAATGTAGCTCATCAATGGAAAGGAGTTACATCGTGGAGTATCAACAGTCTTTGCTTTTTATTGGACACGAACTAGGCCTTCCTAAATCTAGGAGCATTTCTCTTATAACTGCGTACCGGATGACGCCCGCTCCGCTTGTATCAGCAGTAGCCCGTCAGGTGACCTCTTTGTACAATCCGACGGCCATTTTCCATTTCACTTGTTTGTGTAACTTCTCTGCCTGTCTGGTTGGTCTGCCTCGTCCTGGATTCAGTGATGGAAAAATACCCATTGAATTAATTACTTTACGCAAAATTCTAGTAGGGTCATTCGAATGATCGATCTGAGCACAAGAGAACAGAATTAGCCCAAACATAGATGTTCACATGATGCTACGTGTCCCGTGTTGCAGCCTGGGTAAGTCGGCTGATGTGGCAATGCCCTATTGCAGACGTACTGCGTGGACGCCCAGATCCCGGACTCGGCTTGCACCGCCACGGCGTACTTGTGCGGCGTGAAGAACAACGACGGGACCATCGGCGTGACGGCGCGCGTGCCGCGAGCGCAGTGCGAGGCGTCCGTGGACACGGCCAACCACGTGCTCTCCATCGCCGACTGGGCGCTGGCCGACGGCCGCGACGCGGGTACGTACTGCTCACTGGCTACTAATAACACTCTGAAAGGACTACGTCAAGAACAGATCATGAATTTAAAATAAATGGTGAACATTTGGTCTGGTGGTGCTGGTGCGTATTTAGAGCCGCATGTGATTGGTAAATATTGTTTCTGGTGCGCAGGTATAGTGACGACTACTCGCGTGACTCACGCCTCGCCCGCAGGCGTATATGCTAAGGTCGCCGACCGCTACTGGGAGAGTGACGTGGATGTGGTCAACGCTGGTGGCACTCTCAGCAGATGTCCTGACATTGCTCAGCAACTTATCACGAGGTCTCCGGGTAACCAGTTCAAGGTTCGACAATAATTAATACCTAATGACATTTATGAATTCCAAAAGTATTTCATTGCTAAAATCATGTATTTACTACACAGGTTATCTTAGGTGGAGGACGAAGAGAATTTTTACCGAACACTACCATCGACGAGGAAGGCTCTCAGGGAAGGAGGACCGATCAACGTAACTTGATCAACGAGTGGCAATCTCAAAAATCTGCGCAAAATGTCAGCTACCAGTACGTCTGGAACCGTTCTCAGCTCATGGCACTCAACTACGCCCCACCCGAGTACTTGCTGGGCCTGTTTGAGAGCGGTCACCTGCAGTACCACATGGAGGGGAACCCCACCACCGAGCCCACGCTCGCCGAGCTCACCGAGACCGCGATCCGCTCGCTCAGCCGCAACGAGAACGGCTTCTTTCTGTTTGTGGAGGGCGGACGTATTGATCACGCCCACCACGACAACCGGGTGGAGCTGGCGCTGGACGAGACTATCGAGTTCGACCTGGCGGTGCAGCGCGCCACGGAGATGCTCTCCGAGGAGGACTCGCTCATCGTGGTCACGGCCGACCACGCGCACGTCATGACCTACAACGGGTACACGCACCGCGGCGGGAACATCCTCGGGGTGTCGGACGACATTGGTGACGACGGAGTCCCGTACATGACGCTGTCGTACGCCAACGGGCCGGGAGCGCGCGCGCACCAAGACGGGAAACGTGTCGATGTGACGCTCGATAGCAACTTCCGTGAGTATCATATATGGGCATTTTTAATTCAGTTATCAAGGGTATTGCTATCATGTGTGGTTTATAATGCAGTTCAAGGTATTGACCTTGGACTATATTTAAAACCATAAGCATAAATCTCGTTAATTAATAAGTGGCTACCACGTTCAGCTCAAACGTTTTGGGTGGACGATGCTACTCGCGTCCGTAGGTGGCCTACCATCGATACCTAACAGGTGATTGGGTGGTATTAAGTATACGTCTTCTACATCTATTATGATCGGGAGAACTCTTGAAATTTTCCTTTTTCTGCCACGACCTTTTTTGAATACTTTTTCCAACAAGCATACGGGCCACCCGATGGTAAGCGGTTGCTACGTCGTACCATCGGGCGGTCGGACGCTGGCAACATCAAGGGTTGAGTAGCATTAAACACGCAGGGCTAACATTTCATACTTCTTCCTACAGTTGATCTGTCTTGGAGGACCCACGCGGAAGTACCACTGGAATGGGAGACGCACGGCGGGGACGACGTGGGCGTGTTCGCGTGGGGCCAGTACCACGACATGTTCACGGGGCTGTACGAGCAGAGCCAGCTGCCGCTGGCGATGGCCTACGCCGCCTGCATCGGGCCCGGCCTGCACGCCTGCGAGCGCGACGAGTCCAGCGGCGCCGACAGCCGCCACTTGTCGGCGCTGGCGGCCGCGCTGGCGCTGGCGGCGCTGGCGGCGCGGCGCCACTAGCGCCCGACGGTGTTAGGCATAAGCTTGGTATACTGCTCTGACCATTCACAACTTTACCGGCCCACGTTAGGGTATCGCTCAAATAGTTATGTTTCCACTGGATTACGAGAAAAGGTCATCCCTGATATTATAATGTAATTAGATTGAGGTTACGCCGATAGTCATGAAATGATGTGAAATAAAAATTTGTAGAGGCGCCAGACAATATTTTTTCCTTTCCATTGAGCAAGGAAAGACATTTGGATAACTTAAAATAAAAGTGACTGAATATTTTTTTGTTTTTGTTTTTCCTGGCTGGAGGTCTAGGTCTCGGCATTGCCCGGATAAGTAGCAAAAGTTCCCGGAGAGACCATACAAAAAACTTTTTTTTTCTAATTTGTCGTAATGTCTTTGTACATGTAGACGTCATATGAATACCTAAGGGTAATTTGGGCTTAAAAAATTTTGATTGTTCTACGAAGTCATCGTCGAACCACATAAATTTACTATTATGAATTTTAGATATCATCAGGCCGAATCCCCCCGCAGAGTAGAGAGAAAGGGTAGAGCCAGTTCTCTCTTGACTTACGTACCTCTTTCTCTTCGTCCACTTTTAAAGGTAACTTCATACGAGCTCTCCAATTTCGAATGTATTTTAGACGCAATAACACTGGTAGATTTAGTAAATAAATCCCTGAGGAACTCCAGATATCGTACGATTGTGAAGCAAACTTTAGGGTATCTTCAATTAGATATCTATTTTTTATATATCATCATCATCATCATCGTCATATCATCACGCCGAGTCCCTAACGGGATAGGCAGACGCCTGCATACACGTTTTACGCGTATAATCTAATATAACTCGTGTTGACAGATGGTTTGTAAATATATAGAAATCTCAATAATCGCATTAAGTTGCATCAGTTCAGACCAATTATTGATATATACGTCATTGGTAAGGCGTGGAGATCTTCCTATTCGGCACGGTTCTTGCGTTGCAGTCATTGCCGGAGACCACAAGGGCGACGTGGTAGGCAAAGGCTAGTCCGTGTGATGTGTATTTCGGAGCTCGTTAGACGAATCCTGTATGTTAATGAAGGGTCCCCGCGGTCCGCTTCCATATTCGAGCCCCGTGCGCGGCCAGTCGCGGACGTGACTGCAAACTGACTCGTAATCTATTGCTCTGGCTCTTACTACTGTGAACTCCCTGGGTTCATATTAAGCGACTAATATTACTGATAAGATATTTTATACACGATGTTCAATCAAAACAAAGTACACGTGAAACCTTTATCGTTGCAAGACATCTGTGTTCCAATGAACACAATTATTCTACCACCGCACTCGGGAACCAAAAAGGACTCGCATTCGGAATCCAGGCTCCAAACGAGTTTCTTTCTCGGGCTGAAGAATTAACTCTTGTTAGGTATTATTTAAGGAGTACAGCCTGCAGTTTTTCAAGTGGAAGCGAACTAATTGATAGCGATATCCTTGGTGATGCAAATTTATAAGCGGCGGTAACCGTGCACGATCAAGTGGACCGCATTTGTTGTATAAAATCGTTAAAATTACACTAATTACACATACATACATATCATCACGCTAAGTCTCTAAGCAGGGTAGGCAGAGAGTATAGAGCGCCAGTTCTCTCTAGACTTACACACCTCTTTCGCTTCGTCCACATTCATCAGTCTCTTCATAGATGCTCGTCGGTTTCGAGTACTCTTAACGTTCCCGTCTTTGAGAGTCCGATCGATTTGATCCAGGTAGTTGGATCGCGGCCTTCCTCTGCCTCTTCTTGTACACACTTTTGCTTTGTATATCTGTTTCGTCAATCTTTCTTCACTCATCCTTTCAATTGTCCAAACCAACGTAACATGCCTTTCTTCATCTTTACAATCAGGCCCTCATTCACGCCAGTTGATTTGCGAATCTTTTAATTGCGGATTAGATCTAAAATCGTTACTCCGCACATTTTTCGAAGAGATCGCATCTCAACTGCATTCAAGCTATTTCTGACATACCCAGGATTCGCTGCCATACAGTAAGGTAGGTACCAATATCGCGTTGTGGACAGCAACTCGAGCATTCTTGCTCAGACTTTTACTGCCCATCAACGCCGACATGGCACCATTCACCTTATTTCCGGCAGTTATCCTTCTTTCAATATCTTTTTCATACTATCCATCTCGTGTGAACATGCTTCCTAGATATACAAATTCATTCACTTGCTCTAGAATTTGCCCATTTACCGATATAGCGTTTCAAATTATCGACTGTAAAGCGCAGTAAAGGTCCACATCGTAGATTTTCCGAGACAACGTATGCTGCCTTAGCACTCGCAGTTGCTAAGAACTAGGCCTGTTTAGGAGTTATTATTGATGCGAGCCTTCTCATCATTTGCGTTTTTTATGATTCCGACTCATATGTGACGACCGCTATTTTCAATTTAATATCGTAAAATTTCCACGTATCATCAAACCCCTACATCAATCTATTATAATGAGACATCCAGCTCAGCGATCTTCAGCCATCTTCACACCGATTTATAATTCGCCTTTTTTTACTGTGAACTCCGCCCCTGTCTCTTGCGATTAGCAACTTGCATGCACGCATATTGATGTGACTGAGTCAAGAATTATTATCGCATCATAAAACTAGAAAGGGGCTGCCACACTTGAGTGAGTTTGAATGCAGCCGAATGTCGAGTGCAGCGCGGCCCGCTCGGCGCGGAGCACGTGTTGCGCCCCAAGGGACCTCCTGCGCCCGCTGCACTTGCCACTAGCGCCATTGTCGTCACACACGTACTTTGTTTACTCACCAACTGCATCATGCCAATTTGACCTTAACACAAAATGTCTACAATGTATTCATATAAAGCGAAAAATGCCCATACCCAGCGGCAGCCAAGGGACTTCTTATAGATTTTCTCTTTACGAATAATTTTTAGGATTGGTACGCTTATTTAAATCATTATCTATTGAGGACACAGTATATTACCCCTGCTACAGCACTTTAGTTAAAAGCTAGATTTGTTTTATGCGATACGTTTTATTATAGCAACAAGAATGCGAAAAAAAATCTTTTAGACATTTTTGGGTGATGCGCGAAAAATACAGACAAACGCAAACCTAAAAAGTCATAAATATACAGATACGGTTGGCTTCTGGTGCTATCAGCTACACCTAGAACCATTGATATTATATAAACTTATTATACACCTAACTACGTGCACACCACAAGGGAAGGCTCAGGTGCAAGAAACTTATATATACATGCATGAAGGCGTGAGGATATATTATTATGTATACATAATAATAACCATTCCAAGTCCCTCGAGGGGGAGGCAGAGGGCCAGTTGTCTCTAGACTTACATTCTTCATCAGTCACGCCATAAACGATCTCGCCATTATATGTGTTGTTCAAGGCCTGTAATCAAAGCAACGAAGGGTAGTTTCGGTAAAGCACCTGACGTAGATCGTCCACGTTAGCACAGAGCTAGGTACATTACCCGTAGTACCACCGCCGACAAACAATAGCATTGTTGTCGCATCACGTTAAAACAATTAACATCTCAGGCGTTCTAGCGAATAGAGACATTAAAATTAACGCGAGAGATACGACTTTACAAACGTGATACGCAAGTGCTCAGGTTAATGACTGTACCGGGTAAGGAAAGGCCCCGCATCCACTTACACGGATATAATATTATAATATATAATATATCCTCACGCCTTTTCACAAGGGTCCCCGAAGGGGTAGGCAGAGGTGTATAGGTAATACCCACACGCCCACTTTCCGCCAGAGGTATATTAGGTGCTAACGTGACAGATGGCGAGTCCATCGCCGTTACTCAAGCACGACTATACATACGCCTTTTGAATTTCTTCTCAGACGTATGCAGGTTTCCTCTCGATATTTTCCTTCACCGTAAAGCTCGTGGTGTGACTAATCACTGTACTTAAGTTCAGAAAAACTCATTGGTACTGTCGGGATTCGAACTTGCGACCTTTGCGTCGCAGGCAACTGCTCGAACCACTCGGCCACCACGGCTTATATAATATTATTGTTAGAGAAATATACATCAATCATACATAAATACTAACAATAGTACCTCCTAATGATTTTTGCGTTTAAATATATGGAAAAGCTATAAAATGTTAATCATGTATTATCGCTGATTTCGAAGTTCCGTTACGGAAATAAACCAACGGTTCACACACGCAACATTCACCATAAAGTACTTACAATACTTAGAACAAATTTAATTACTGTTTTAAGTATTAATTTTATTCAATAATTAGCTCGGAATGCCTATTAAACTAATCAGACAATTATAATATTAACATAACACACTAGCCATCACTCCAAATCCTCACGGGGTAGGCAGTGAGAGTAGAGCGACAGTTTTCTTCATCCACTCACGCCTCTTCTTACCTGTTACAAGAACTCTTGCACGGTAGAATAAAAATATCACTTTTGAATTCATAAGAAAACAATATTGAAATTATGATAGAATTTGGATTTAAGTGTATAATGAGAGAAGTCGGTCTCCCTCCACTGTGATCGGCAGTAGGCCTTAATCACGGTTGTCAGGGAACCACTAACGAGAAACTAATACTGTTGAGACAAATTCAATAAATCTCATTTTGACAAATGCGAGTGTAATAGGAGCTCGTGGCCGCAATAGGCTTAGCGGCGATCCGTTTAGGTAGTGTTGTGCCCACGTGACCGGTTCCTCCCAAGTATGCTCTACTTCAAACGCTTCTATCAGTCTCAGTTTAAGTTAAGCCTTAAGCCGATTTGCACACATTTAAAAGTTCCGATGTTATGGAGGGAGCCTGGTCTGCGTCACCCCATTGAGGGATGTCGAATGCTTTTAACATTATCGGGTATTGATTGGTGTGGAGTAGGGGACTCGGCTATTGTCGAGCGGCCGATTTACAAGCGAACTAAAAGAGAGATTTATAAAACAAAAATAGGATAACAAACCTAGGATAAAATACTAATTCAATTATAAATTATACGGCCCACCTGATGGGAAACTGTTAACCTATTTACGCTCTCACAGGAGCTCATTATTGGAAGCTGGCAGAAAAGATGTCACATCAGTAGCTGGAGTAACCTCCCCTGGGCTGGCCACTCACCTGGCCTATGAACGCAAGTATAATAAGTGAGCCCCGCGCACAAAACGCCATACTTTATGATGTAAAGTGGGAATGAATGTTTGATTGGATGGAGTTTTTCCTCACGGGATGATGGCTCACGCCTGATTGGTTTTTTATCGAACCCTTGCTCGAGGCCTGCAAATTAATTAATTTACCCGTGTTTGCAAAAACTCTTCGAAAGACCAAATTACACGCGTTTTGTGATAAAGTAACTGGTGTCGAATTTGCATTCCTGCAAATGATGGCTCCGATAGCCGCTTCATGAGCGTGTGTTATCAGTTGGTGAAGGCGTTTTGCCATTATCATGCATTCGACTTGGGACTATCACCAAGTCGAGCAAAGTTATTTTATCTTTTTTTTTCAACTATTATCATAAATATGAGATTAGCACGGCCACATCACCTACAGGACAGCATTTAGACATGGCCCAGGGCACATGCCCTGAGATGGTCTCTCCGCTCCTCTGCGAAACTTCTTTGTTAGGAAATAAAAATATTTAAAGTTACTTTTTATTTAAATATATAACAAATAAACATATATCCCACCAAAACATGTTCATGTAAAACGCTGCCAAGACAAGATCAAATTTATCAGATATAATAATAAAGCCAAGCTTCTTACTATACACGCCCTAACTCTACAAGCTCTGGCTTCACAAACTCTACACTTTAGTCCAAATAATGTACGTGGTTTGACCGTTTCGCTAATGTCTCATGGACATAAGGTGAAAAATGTATTCACTCTTCATTACTTCTCTGTTATACAATAGTTCTTGTAGCAACGAAACGAAACTTTGTGTTTAACGAGTCTGCTATTGACATTATACTCCGACCATTTTGTTTATCCGGTATAATCCAAACCCAAAGTATGAGGGTTCAAAGAAACGACGGAGCGCTTCGAGAAAAAGGTTATAGTTCTCTTGCGCTTCGCTTGGCTCGTCTTGGCGAGGGCACTACCGCCCTTAGATAAATAAGCGGTAGTGGCCGAGTGTTATAAGCAGTCGCCTAAAATATCGACATAACGGGTTTGAGTACCAGTGGCCGAATGAGTTTCTTCCGTATTAATTAGTTTTTACAGAAATATATTGAGCTGATTTGTAAAAAAATCACAAAGGGTTGTATAGTGGAGATAAATAGCGAGAATAAACCAGCACACGTTTAATTCGTCACGTTATCACGTCTGGTCTAGTGGTTAGAGCTCCTGACTGCGAAACTTGAGGTCACGGGTTCGAATCCCGCTGAGGGCAGATATTTGCGTGATGAACACGAATGTTTGTACCTTAGTCTTGGATGTCCTATGTATTTAAGTATATATCTATCTATATAAGTAAATATATCGTTGTCTAGTTACCATAACACAAGCTTTGCTTAATTTGGGACTAGGTCAATTTGTGTGGGGTGCACACCTGTCACACTCGATTGCTCTAGAAAAGCAAGCCCGAAGCCGAGGTGTGAGCGAGCGTGTACCGTTATCAATATTGTAATTGAAAAAAAAATGCAAGATATGTATGTAAAAGCTCGTATGTGTCATCATCATCATCATCATCGTCGTAACCCAGCGCTGGGCACACAGCACTGGGAACAATAATTAGTGGGTAAAAGGGCAATCAAAGTGTACTCTAATGCGCCGCGCTATCGCGGTCAGGTCGAGCGGCGCTCGGCAAATGCAAGCAATTTGCACTCGCCATGCATCTACTCTCTGGTGGATGTGGCATTCAACGATCATGCACCAATTATGACAATATTTGTTTATACAATGAATGCTCTGTAACAATATCAGTGTTCATGGATACTACACTACCACATCACGCACAAGCACGACTATACATACGCCTTTTTGAATTTCTTCTCAGACGTATGCAGGTTTCCTCTCGATGTTTTCCTTCACCGTAAAGCTCGTGGTGTGACTAATCACTGTACTTAAGTTCAGAAAAACTCATTGGTACAGTCGGGATTCGAACTTGCGACCTTTGCGTCGCAGGCCTCTGCTCGAACCGCTCGGCCACCACGACTTTTTATGATTGATTTTTATGATTTTCGTAATTTTTTTTTTATTTCCTTCACCGTACAACTCTTGATATTATTAAGAAAATTCTTATAAACTTGTTGGTATTGTTGCAATTTTTGCGTTGCAGGCGGCTCGAACTTTAACTATTAAGCTACGAGGGCTGAATTAGTATGTTGATTTTTATTTTAATATATTTCTTATGATGTAGTTATCGTATCCAACGCGGCTGTATACAAGCGAATCCTTGATAGTAACAGGTCAATATCCTATCAGCAATGTTCTCAATATCTTGGTTGTATGTGGATTGAAAAATGCCATCCATTGTTGGGATGTGTGGACAAAGGTTCGGGAGTGCTACGCGAATATGAGTCTTATCGCGGAGCTCTCTAGATGTTATTGCCTTTTCCGATCATTTCATGTGGGCTTCGAGGAAGTTATAAGCGTTATTGTAGGGACCGGAAGGGTACACATTTCATAACATTGTCGCATTAAAATGGTTTGTAGAGTTTCCGTAATGTGAGATTGTGTGAGCTATAAAGTACTGTGGGTGTATGTATACACGAATGGTAGCTATGTTTTGGTTTTGATATAATTATATTACGCAGAGGTATTAATAGTTTAGGATAAGCCATGGTGGCCGAGTGGTTCGAGTTGTTGCCTGCGCCACAAAGATCGCAAGTACGAATCCCGACTGTACCAATGAGTTTTCCGAATTTAAGTACAGTGATTAGTCACATCACGAGCTTTACGGTGAAGGAAAACATCGAGAGGAAACCTGCATACGTCTGAGAAGCAATTCATAGTCGTGCTTGAGTAACTGCGATGGACTCGCCATCTGTCACGTTGGCATCTGAAATATATTTCAGGTGGAAAGTGGGTGTATGGCTATTACCCATACGCCTCTGCCTACCCCTTCGGGGCCCTGGTGGGAACACGTGAGGATATATATAGTTTAGGATAAAAAGTCTTATTTACATTTTGTGAGTAAGATACCTTGATTGGAGGACTGTATACCGCATGGCGGCGGCTGTACTATACCAGTGGATACCATTAACATGCAAGTGTTAGCGTGCGTATTTCCTGAGCCATTAAATCTCGCCGGTACAGCTTCCTTATCCGACATTCTTTTGTCGTAAAACAAAAGCCATTAAGATCCCTCCCGCACTACATCACGCGCCTAAACACACACACACACACACACTGGCACTATCTAAGTCACATGACGTACATAGTGCCATAAATGATCTTCCTACCACTTCGAACCCTGAACCAAACGTAAATATTTCATTAACAAATAAAAAAGCTAAAAAATATTGTACGCCGAGCCCTCACAGGGTAGACAGAGAGAGTAGAGCGCCAGTTCTTGACTTTCCGTTTGAATACAACAACTTACTCTGAATTTCTTCCCGAACTTATGCAGGTTTCCACTTATAAAGCTCGTGGTGTGACTAATCCCTGTACTTAAGTTCAGTGACTAACTCACACTCACACTCACAGTGAGTTACGTGACAGTGTTAAACTCACTGATAATGTCGGGATTCGGTCTTACAATGTTTGTGTTGCAGGCGACTCCTCGATACACTCGGCCACCGCGGCTATATAAATTGTGCATTATACTATGTTGTATCCGTACGGATGTACAATTATGAGTTCCCATGCTCATTGAAAGTATCACTATAGGAGGCTCTGAAAAAGAAAGTAAATGTTACATAGCAATCATTTAGTGATGACAATCCTAGTAAGTAAGATATATCTGTAGCAGGTTGCCAACGCTCGTAACGTTGAGCTTGTGTGTGTGTGTGTGTGTGTATGTTTAATGGGTTATTATCATTGAGGTTAGGTTAATGAAGTCTTAGTTAATTTACTTTAAAAAAAATATGTTTCAACATAGCTAATAGATTGTATCCACGATACCATCGCCATTTTACATTCAAATCTATTCAATGGATGCATGCATAAGATATAACTTGATACGCTACAATAATTTCCTTCTCTAGGTATATGTATGTATGAACATGATGACATTGTGAGTAAAACGTAATATCGTAGTGTTGTGCCGGTGTTTATGCTGTATCGAGTGTCCTGTCCCAAACAAGTGCCAGCTTAGCAGCAGCAGCAGCAGCAGGCGGCCGGCAGCGAGTCACATGCAGTTTTCAATAAAACACGTACGAACGCGCGCACAAAGGCTGCGCTGCCTAATCCTTCAATATTAACTCTGTCAACGTGGACTAAAGCTGAGTATTTAGATTTTTCCCGTCTTTGAGCGGCTTAATTTGGGTGTGAGCTGCAAAGTAAACAGCTGTGCAGCCTCCGTAGAGGAGCGCACAGCCTCCCTCGCGCAATATCCGGCTGCGAGCGGCGCGGTAATTACGGCCTCATGTCGGGGAAGGGCCCGCGATTATCTCATTATCTGCATTGAAATTGGTTTAGTGTTAATATTCATTTTAATTATTAATTAGTCGAGCGGCCGCTCAATGTATACTTGAGGACCTAACTACCTGCGATACTTGTTGTTGGCACATCACACATTAGTACTTAAATGCATTAGTGCTTAAATGTACCCTCTATGAAATATTGGCTGCGGCTGTCAATCATATTGTCGTCAGCCCTACTGAGATGCAATTCAAAAGATATAGGCGCGGGATCTTGGGACAGCCCTAATACAAACGTCAATATGTTATCATATACATCTATATGATGCGCTCAGATCGCAACACGAACTTTACGGTGAAACACAACACAAGAGGAAACTTGCATACGTTTGAGAAGAAATTCAAAGACGTGTATAGTCGAAATCGGTGAGGATGTATGAAGAGATTGACGAATGATCAAAGCGTAAAAAGTTCTAATCTTACTGGAAAACCGGCGCTCTACTCTCTCTGCATCTCCCGGGAAGGACATGTTTGAGAAACGGAAAGATTCGCCTTCACTCATATTGGCACCATGTATCCGGGGAAAAGGTGTCAATAAACCTCTGCATACCCCACGAGGACCTTCGTGTGCAGGCGTGAATATATGTGTATACATAATGTTTAAAAACGGTTGGTGGCGACTACGGTTCGAATGGAGCTCGTCAAATGAAACGCGAGCCATCGCCATTGCGGCGGCAATTATCGCGCATCGGACAGTTTTTGACTAATTGGTGTCATTTGGTGTCATTTGCATCGCATGCTCGTAATTGGTGTCAAATATTGGAATACTGTTTCGGTGTAATTAATTACATTCAGCTATTTTTACTTGCAATAATTAAAGCTAATGGCACTGCACGTGTCGTTGACAGTTGACAATAATATATGTATTGTGGAGGTAAGATATTAAAGTCACTTACTCGTATTACTAATTTAGATTGAACCATATACTTAGGGAATGACAGACCATTTTGCACAATGTGAGCAGACCTGTCATAATGGCCCCTGTCAGCAACAATCATTTGTATGACACGCATACCTTGTTGTATGCCTGGATGGAATGTTTATCTTTATGTAACTCTCTCACCAAGCTAAGCTATCTCTTTGAACATCCAGGAGGAGAAACGTCTGAGGACCAGTCCATTAAGCTATTCAAACTCTACGAGAGATGCACGTTGCGGCATCCAAAGCTGCAGAGCACATAATGCAAGCTCCTATTACACTGCTAATGAGTGTAATAGCGCCCTAGCGCCACATCCCACACAGAAATACTGCCTGCTACTACACCTGCATACGAATGCATGATGACGCTGTTTGCGACATGCTTTGTTCGGGTTATAATTAACCTGTGTATCATATCCGTTTAGTGTTCTCACCGCACGTGTGTACCGCAGACTGTGTGTGCGACCATCGTTTGTGATATGTTACTAATATTGATATTTTAATATTTTACAATTACTTTGTGTCGATATACATATGTGTCATGGTGAAGATAACTAATTATATTTTGTTATGCGCGTGTAACATTTTATAATGTACGTGTACTCATCAGCACATGTATCACGTCTCTCGCAAGTGAATTTGTGAGAAATAAGTCCTGCTCATAGATAGATCCTATTATAAATGCGAAAGTTTGTGAGGATTGGATGCAATTTGGCGCAGATATATGTAGGCAAGTCATTAGCTGGATTAGCACATGGGATATGTTTTATTCCAGAACAAAAGGTCCATTCATAAAATCATCATTTAATCGGATGCAACTGCGAGGTACGCCTAGTATTACAATCAAAGCAAATCTGTCAACTCATCAGAGCAATTTATAAAACATGTGTATCGCAATATTGGCCATCATGCGGCTTCCCGGTGGCTTCCAGCGAGTATGTGCAGCCTCCGCATAGCTCTCGAGTCAGAGCCTGCCGCGCTCTGCTCATCGCGCAGGCTTCACCATGCGTTGTATGAACATTTCATGGATAGCTATGATGCATTGCCTTGTTGCATGAGTGCACGTAAAGTCCTGTTGTGGATATACACATTTGAATCCTAAAATATACAAATGCTGCATCAACGCGATTTCAGATGAGATGTATAAGGGATGATGACTATGAGAATGTACCTATATGCAAGTACCCTTTTCTATAAAATATAAATATCACACCGAGTTCCTCACGGGGCAGGCAGTGAGGATAGAGCGCCAGTACTCTCTAGTCTCAAATACCTCTTTTGCTTCGTCCACATTCATCAGTTTCTTCATACAAATGCTGGTCAATTTTGAGTACGTTACGTTCCCGTCTTTAGGTGTCCGATGGATTTGATCTAGGTAGTTGAAACGTGGTCTTCCTCTGCCACTTTTTGCACACATTCGCGTTGAATATCTTTTTCTACAATCTTTCTTAGCTCATCCTTTCTACAAGTCCAAATTAATGTAACGTAAATATAAATCCATTGTTTCTAATAAAACCAAAAACCTTTTGGTACAAAAGTAGTTCAGATAGATAGCTATGATAAGTGCTCGTACCAATTAGTTCTACTTACTCGCTGTGCTAATTTTTAACCTGGCGAGTAAACTCAGAGTAACTAGTCGAGAATTCAATGTTAGCAACCCTAACTGTGGGCGAAGTTGCGTCCGCGAGCGCTTGGTTCTTGTAAGAGCGGCCAAAAGCTGCTCGTTCGAAAGTCAATAGTTTTGTACCGCAAGCATGTCTGCCTCCTGTGCTAGGGAGGTGCTACTGTGCTTGTTTCATTGGGCTTGTCGGAAAACTCTTCGATAGATCTTCATCTTCAATGAAGCGCCATTTAATGACACATATTTCTAGTAACAGTTATTTTTAAAGTCGATCTAGTAGCTAGCGGTATTGGGTTAGGTTGAGTTACGACGTCTATCATCTTAGGACTTAGCCTAAGGACAAATACTACACAAAAACTAAACGAGGTAAAGAGAAAACAAAGGTAGTTTACGTTGGTTAACTCAAATCAATTTAAATGGCCGATCTTGTTGGTGTATATATACTGTACAACCCTATCCAATGTCTTTATTGGATCGGCAAATACGTGAATAAGACAAAACACGCGCTTGAGCTGTGTACTCGCGCCGATATCCTGCAAACATCCTACACAAACAGACGAGGCTCCGGGCCGGCCCGCGGCCGACCGACCCGGCTACTCTTTATTTTAATTCATTTGGCAAATATTTCCGATTTTGTGGTACCACCATACCCTTATATACCTATTGGCAAACACAACACCTACCACCCTCTAAGGCCGCCAGATCGCTTCACTCACGCGCATACATCCCGTGCAGGGCAGACTATACCTCCATATTAAAATATATTATCCTGTCTAGGTAAAGGAATAAATAATTATATATCTTCACGCCATCCCACAAGGGTCCACTAAGCGGTAAGCAAGTGTGTAGGCAATACTTACACACCCACTTTCACTACTTTCCCAAAGGTCTCGCTATGCGTCACGTTGGCATCTATATATAAATGCCCGGCGAAGGTGTTACTGCACACTCTTAATACACTTCTAGCTACGACAAATAATTTCAGATTAGGAATGAAGAATTTAAGATACGTACTAATATAATAATGAGGATAAAAAATCCTACTTGGAATATAATAATACGTATGTCCTTAGTAAGAGCTGCACACACATAACAACATCTGTATATTTGTAGAACCCGTTACAATTGTCGCGTACAAACTGTCGGTGTGAACATCTCGAGATGTGTATTGTTAAATATTGTTATTCATTCTGCCGAAAAAGCCATTATGTGTGTGTTTGCGGTGCTTGCGCATGATATACGCGGCATCACGCTAAGAGTGGAGTGACGCGAGCCGAGCACTCGCCAAACAGTTTACACGAACAAACACCGCGATCTGCGGCCGTTTGACGACCCTTCAAGAATGAGATTTTTTGTAAACACCCTGGCTTAGCTCTTTTACATTCAGCCTGGCACGAAATGCCTTCTATCACCTTGAGTTAAGGTTGATATTTAACCGAAATTCTCGAGAAGGGTGAATGGGAGTTGGCACCGAATAAGAAATATTCGTTTTGGATTTTACGGCGATACCGAGACAATTTTATACGTCAAATATTGCCGGCTTCACAGCTGCCTCTGTTTATACAGCAGCAGTGGCTGGCACTTGACTTGCTTGAGTTTCACATAAGCTTATGAATGTTAACTACTAACTAACACACTTTCTTGTTTGGTAGGTAAGTATATGCGATTATACTTTCTAATAAAACTAGGTATGTATCATTCACATATTCTCCATGAATAACATCACGCCGAGTCCCTGACGGGGTAAGCAGAATGAGTAGAGTGCCAGTTCTCCATGAATAACATCACGCCGTGTCCCTGACGGGGTAAGCAGAATGAGTAGAGCGCCAGTTCACTCTATATTTACATACAGATTTTTTAATTTATCGACATTCATCAGTATCTTCTCAAACGCTCGCCAGTTCCGAGTATTATTTATTCATTGCAAGATTATACAAATGTGCTGTAATCATTGTCATTAATTCACATATTTTTAGTTTACATGATAAGATATTTAAGCTCCGAAAAGATCTTTTGAGATATCATACTCTAACACATATAAGATTAAATAGAGTACAGCTTGAGTGTGCGAAAGGTTAACTGACGCGTGAGATATAGCTTGCCCTATCTCTTGAAGGATTGCATGACGGCATCGATATGCCCAGAATATGAGCTCAGCGTTTTATCTCTTATTTATAAGAACCGAATATGTATTTCGTTCGCCATTTATACCCATTTATCACTTCATATTGCACTTTAGCAGCTTATTAGCAGTCCTACCACTCTTTAAGTTGGTGCCCTTAACTAGGTTTAAAGGGGAAAATTATATCTTCGCAGTAAATTGCATACTGTTAATGTAGATTTACGTCAACAATAGCCGACAAATGAACCAACAGCAGCGCAGTAAGAACTGAGCGTACATTAGACGAGGGCTCGCTGCCCAAATCTGCACGAATGATCATTCACTTCTCGCGTCATTTTCTCACAGAGATTCGCGAGGGTGCCTCAGTGTAACGAAGAGTCCTCCCCTTAAACATTACCGACATACATTATGCATACGATCCGGGGAATTTGTGACGTGTGTTTTAAGGCGTAAGGTTCAATATAGATGAAGCAAACTTTTGGAAGAAATGTATCGCGGAACTTCACACTCGTTTCAGACGAGTGATTCAGGACGGTATGGAAATGTTAGTGTCAAGTATCACGGAATAGGCGGTTCAAAAGTTATTTCAAAGTTTCCTCTGTTAAATATATATGATTTAGCTTCATTTTTATTAAAATTTAGTTAATGTTATAGGTGCTAACGTGACAGATGGCGAGTCCATGGCCGAGACTCAAGCACGACTATGCATATGCCTTTGCATTTCTTCTAAAACTTATGCAGGTTTCTTCTCGACATTTTCCTTCACCGTATAGCTCGTGGTATGACTATTAATTCATTATTCAGCCGGGATTTCAACTCGCAATATTTGTGTTTTAACTAATGCCTTATAACTTGCCCATACCCAGCATTGACCAGGTTAGGCTTAGAGAGCAAGCTCCCGACGTCTGTATCATCATGACGTCATAGTTTAATACACCTCTGTATCTATATCTGTATATTCGCAGAGCTTGAATTTAATTATAAGGAAAACTTTCCCTTTGACGAAGTTCAGAGCTTGATAGATAAAACAGAGCAAGTAAAATTAGTTGCTAAAATTATTTTGAACAAATCCGAAGTGACTTAGAATGAGGACTTGTACATTTAATTTAAGTTTTAGGTTTATCTTGAGATTAGCTCACTAATATCACGGTTATAGAAGAAGATTTATAATTATGGAACTTCATAATTTTGAAGAAAGAGCGAGAGTTTTAATTCTAATTTGTTCCAAAGGTATCAATGACACGATACTTAATGTACAAAATTCTCTTCAGACATTCTATTCCTTGTTAACCCTACTTGTTAACTTAAATAATTACTAAACATTCATGCATACACACACATCATTTTTATTATTGTTTTGAAGAAGACCACTTCAGCGCTAGTTTTCTCTAGACATACAGACGTCTTTCGCTTCATACACGTCATCCATCCCATCATTCATCAGTCTTTCGTTTCCTCTCATCGTTACTAATGTGTGGGAAAAATTCTATATTTGTATATTTCTCTCACATTGTGGAATGGAAGGTAGCCCTAAAGCTAATATTAAATATTACTATATTGCAATGTTATTAAAGACGTTTTATTAAGCCTCTCAGGTGGCCTGTGGCAATCAAACACCTGCCTGATGGTAAGCGGTTACCACCGCCTATGGTTGCAACACTAGAGGTATCGCTCGCTAAGTATTGCTTTGACTAGTTTCAAGTGTCGTTTATATAAACAAGTATAAGAGTACATACACACCTAGTTTTGGCATAAACCAGTGCAAAAGTGTGCTTAATATTGTAGCTCCGGCCAAACAGAGCAGTACTAAGCCGGCCATAAGCCCGCCAGACGGGCTGTATGTACAAGCGATCACACTTAACCCGAGAGCGCACTGAGGAGATGATAATCGCTGCGGTCCCGGTGCTCCGCTCAATGGCGGCTCACCAACATTTTATTTGAGAACGGATTCATATCGCGCTGTCTGTACCCCACAGCTAGTGTAGGGCTGGCGCTGCTCACACAACTCAACAACCGTGCCAAACAGACCGTATGACATACACTCGTATTGTTGTATTGATGCGATGTTCTCACCCGAGCCGGGTTGGTGGTGGTATAGACACTATTCATTTATATATACACTGTTTAAAAGTGGAATACCATTCAAAGTGTATATATAAATGGTATAAGATATAGATATTCTAGTACATGAACCGTTATAAAAAACCTTTTATTTCTTGGTCAGTATAGTTTTCATTAATAATGTAGACAGCCCTAATTGTTCAGGTTATTAAAATGAATAAAAGTTCGTATACTTATTTTATATCCTTAAAGACAATCCTATTACTGAATTGGTTTTATGGATCTCCCATGCTTTGCTTGTACTTTAATTCCCATAAAGTTATGAACTCTTTAAGAGTAGCGAGAGCATGATATAAGATGTTGATGATACATACTTTTTGTAGTTTTGGAGATAGTTATGGGACTTCATTACTATTCCATTCGGGAACATGGTAAATGGTCAAAATGTATGTGGACGCTAACTGTTATAAATGTTAGTGAACTTGCGTCCAGTAACGGTCGATCTGGCTAATAATAAAGTAATCTGGTCAAGAGCCTGACAACATGGAGCTAGGATCAGAAGCCGACGATAAATTCTTAAATTACGATCCTGTTCATTACCAACATGTTCAACATATCATTGTGAATGTGTCACGCAAAAACTACTCAACGGAGTTGGATGATAAACAGAGGTAGATAATTAATTGGATTAACACGGAGTATACCTAGGTTTATTAAAAGAAAAACCTACCAATGACATCCAATGTTACTGGCGTGTCTAGGTCGTGTAGAGGGCATTAGCTGTACCTCGCCGTACTCGCTCCGTTTGGTATCATATAAAAAATATACATTTAAACATATCCCTTGAATCTATTGATGAAGACCGCAGTTCAATCCACGCGTAGTTCAAAACAGACGGCACGAAGTGACTTCGTTTTTATTTATTTTATTTATTTATTTAAGATATGCCAACAGTACACATATTAAAACTTTACAGAGTATGTGCAAGGAATACAATTTCTGATATGCGCACCAATAACAGGCACATTCAGCATTTTATACAGAGATGGTTTAACTTATAATAAAATTACAATAGAAAATATATATAAAATAAAGTAGAAACAATGATTATGAAGTGTTGTTATTGAATTCACAAAGTTTTTTTTTTAAGTTGCGGTATGAGTCATGAAAGATATCAAGGTTGTTGATGAGACCATTGAGTTCATTATATGTACGACAAATGCGCGGTATAGGAGAGTGTAAGCCAAGATTGGTCCTGGCACGCTTGACTGAAAAGATCCTGGATATTCTCTGTCTAGGGTAATTGTGTGGTATACATAATTCGATTTCCTTTAACAAATCAGAGCACTCGAATAGCCCACGAACCATTTTGAAAAGAAATAATACGTCGCGATTTTTCCTACGATATTGCAAAGTACTCATTTTGAAGTATTCGCGCCTTTGGTCATATGGACTTCTATGTGTAATGCCACTAGAGACAAAAGCCAAAGATCTAGTAAAAGCCCGTTGTATATTTTCGATACGTTGCGAGTGTACCGCATAATAAGGGTTCCATGCCACGCTTGCATATTCAAGGTGACTTCGTACCAATGTATTGTAAAGGATGATCTTAGTATGAGAAGATCGAAATTCCTTAGTGTTTCGTCTAATGAAGCCTAGCATTTTGGCGGATTTAGTGACAATTTCATTGATGTGTGACTTAAAATTTAATCGTTTATCAACAATAACTCCGAGATCACGAACTTCGTCGACTTCTAGCAAGGTACACCCATCCAAATTGTAGGATGTTGTAATAATGTCTTTTTTACGCGTATACTTGATGTAGAAACATTTTTGTACATTAAGATACATTTGATTAATATCACACCATTGTTTCAAATTATTAATATCAGTCTGAATTAAATTCGTATCTGAGGCTGTCTCCACCGTTCTATAGATCTTTAAGTCATCAGCAAAAAGTTTATAGCTACTATGCTTGATATGCATCGTGACATCATTAATGAAAATGGAAAAAAGTATTGGACCGACGTGAGAGCCCTGAGGTACTCCTGATTTAGCGATGTAGACATCAGATTCGAAACCGTTCACGCATACAACGAGGAGGCGATTCTCAAGATAAGATTTGAGCCAAGAAAACAGTGGACCAAAAACACCAATGCGTTTGAGTTTATCCAGCAGAATAGTATGATTAACTTTATCGAATGCACTACGGAAGTCAGTGTAAACTGCGTCGACCTGCTTGCCTTTGTCAATCTCTTTACTGAGTTCGGATAGAAAAGGCACCAGATTAGTTTCAACTGAGCGTCCTTTTTGGAAACCGTGTTGGTGATCTGATATAATCTGACGGCAATGATGGGACAGAAACGGGCAAACTAAAGATTCAAAAATTTTTGAAAAACAGGACAGTATAGATATTGGCCTATAATTTTTTACATCCGCGACATCGCCTTTCTTATGCAGCGGTATGATTTTAGCCTTCTTCCAAGTATCGGGAAAGGTACCAGTTTGTATTGATTTGTTGAATATTAAGGCTAGGGGAAGGGCTAAAGCCAGCCCGCAACGCTTAACAAATAGTGGAGGAATCGCATCCGGGCCCGGCCCCTTTAAAATGTCTAATGAGTTAATTTTTTTTAAAACCTGGCGTTCAGAAAATTTTATTAGGCCTATGGAGTTCGAATGACACTGACCTGAGCTGAAATCAGAGTAAAAGGTTTTGCCGTTTGCTGTTGCTGGAGTAGCATTATTAAATACTCTGGAGAAACTCTCAGAGAAAAGATTTGCTATACCTTTACCCGTGTTTGCTGATTTATCCTGCATGTGCATCTCTGCTGGTAGACATGAGCGCTCCTTGCGCTTGTCCTTTATATAACGCCAGAAGCCCCTTGGATCCCTGATCATCCCCGCTTCGGTCTTTAGCATATAATTTATGTAAAGGTCCTTAGAAAGCTTATGTGATCTGTCTCTTATAATTTGAAACTCCATCTTATCACGTGGATTATTGTATCTACGATAACGATTCCTTAATTTTTCCTTTTCCGATAACATTTTTAATAGGGTCTTATTGAACCACGGCGGGTAATCAGATTTGTTAAATGCAACCTTGGGCACGAAATCTTCTATTATTTTATTTAAAACTTTGTAAAATGCTACAGTCATTTCGTTCACAGTTGAGCAGTCTTCAAACAGCAAGTTCCAATCGTTTTTTAGAATTTCAGCAGAAATAGTCTCATAGTTAGCTTTGTGGTAGTTGAAGTTGACTGAAGGATTTGAATATAAGTATCTTGGTACTGATTCTGATAGTGTGCATAACAGTGGGGGATGTTTTGGATCGAGCTTACTTAGCAAATCTTGTGGCTCAGTTACTTTAATGTCATCAACTGTACTAATAACAAGATCCAGGATCCTGTCGTCGTCGTTTCGTACTGAATTAAGTTGCGAAGTATTTGAAAAAGCAATAAAATCAATAAGTGTGTTGCCTAAACAGTTATCATAGTTGGAGGGAACCATGGAACTTGTACTTTGATCTCGTGACCAGTGTATGAATGGCAGATTAAAGTCTCCGAGTATAATAACTTCATCGGCGTGAGTCATGAAGTCAGCAGCGTTATCCAGGAATGTACTTAAAGTATCGCGTTTGACAGGTGGCGGAATATACACAGCACAAATGGCAACCTTTTTTATTTTGTTACCCAATTTTAGTTGTATCATAACCCAGAGATCTTCACAGTTACTTTCCCAAGTTTCTAGTCTAATTGATTGAATAGTTTTAGAGATAGCTACTAATATTCCCCCGCCGTCCTTTTTGTGGTTGCCATTCGCACTTGATCGATCCCTACGATATACAGTATAACGAGAGTCGATAAACTCCCCATTTTTGATACCATGGTTGAGCCAAGTCTCAGTGAATACCAAAACATCATAAGAACATTGAAGAACATTATTGTAAATTTGGCTGGTTTTAGTTCTCATACCGCGTACATTTTGGTAATATAAGGTAGCCATTTGTATTAGAGTAACACAATAATATTAACATAGCGAGGACTGTCTACTGTCCATGCTGATTTGACTGACTCATTATCACGTCCAGACTATTGGGATTGCGGATCTGATGTGCTTGCGAGTGTTCATCTTTTCTGACGTAAACGCGACCATCTCGAACCCACACAAACTTGAAGCCAGCTTCTTTTGCCTTCTTCCTAGCAGCTGCGTGAAGAGATTTATTGGTTGGGCTCAGATGCTCAGACACGTAGATAGGTACGCGGCTACTGCCTATGCCCAAGTGCTGGGAGTTCAACTTGTCGCGGGGGTATGTTTTATTAAACTTTTGCACCGCCGCTAGGAGGCTGTCGCGTAATGTGCGGGTGCGCAACTTCACAACTATCGAGCGTGGACGATCCGTTTCTTTACTTAATTTAGCAACTCTGGTGGCATGAGTAATATCAGCTACCGTGAGGGTACAATCCACCTTGGTAGCAATTTGTACAGCAGTGTGTAAAACATTTTCGGCTTGGTTCTCGGGGACTCCGTTTATTTCCACATTGCACTCACGCAAATGCTGCTCAAGTGCATTAATTCTGGTGCAGGATTCTGCCTCCATCTTTTTTAATCTTATTTCAAGAGAAGCGTTACTCTTCTTGAGATCTTCAATTTGAAGGGATTTCTCGTCCAAGGTCTTCTTCAACTCTTCGTAACACAAATTAAAGAATGACAACGATTGCTCAAAAGAGGTCACCTTGCCACTAATATCCTTTAGTTCGGTTACAGTGACCCTAAGGGCGTTCTGTAATTCCTCTCTTATAACGTCACGCAAGCTCTCATTTGTGTCATGATCGCTCTCTTTTAGATTTAAGTTACAATCCGTGTACTCTTCGGAGGACTTACGTCGTGGTTTTGGCCTGGAACTGCGAGTTGTGATGTTAACGGAGTCCAGCGACAATGAAGTGGCGCCGCGAATTGGCGTATTTGTGTTATCGACTTTTCGGTCCTTACACTGACATGCAGGACACCTCCAGTTCTCTTTCTTGTTTTGACTAAGCGCATTATACTGCTTGACAGATATGTTACAGCATTCTAAGTCAAACATCGAGTCGCAGTTAGTGCACATCATCCGTTCCTTAGAAGTGATAAGGTTGTGACAGCCTGCGCAGGTGGAAGCCATTCTGAGCAACAGAAAAGGTTTAGCAAACTAATAGCCTCCGTGAGTCAAAAGATAGCTCACTGCGAGTAAGCTTTCTCTAATGGTGTTTAATCTTTGCCCGCTACGTCACTGTGGCACGCTCCGGAAGGATTAGGCCCGAGTGCACGGAATAGTGAAGCTTCTTGCGTAGCAGTAACGGCGTTGGTTGCTAGCGCGTAGGCGATGCACGATGCACTCACGTGATGCGCTACGTGGAATGTTTTGTTACTACGATAATTTCACAGCCACTTTATGCTTCTTCTACGCAGATTTGACTTCGGCACTATAATCACTGATGGGTATTCTTGTCTTAGGAATCACTTTACTCCAAATCTAGTATGAACATCGGACTTTTTACCGAGGTTTGGTAATAATATTATGGAACTGTTTCTACGCGATGTTAACCGTGTTGTTGTCAAAGACTAATCCTAGTTACGTTTATACTAGACTGTGGGTCACGATTTCACCCGCATAATATTTTTCGAATTGTAATTTTTTTATCTATCTCTGTGCCAAAATACATCCAATTCCGTGCCCTCACAAACTTTCGTATTTAGAATGTAGGTAAGTAGGATAGAGATTATTATATGTGCGCGGTGGCCATCCCTAGAGTGTGTACCGCCAGGTAGGCGTGTAGCTACGGCCTACGGTGCGGGTAACAAGTCGCAGTCTCTGCGTCAGCCAGAACAAATTGGATCGCATCGACTGGTTTTTTTTTTTTTTTTTTTTTTTTTTTTATACCACTTGGGTGGCAAACAAGCATGCGGTCCGCCTGATGGTAAGCGGTTACCGCCGCCTATGGACGCTTGCAACACCAGGGGTATCACTCGCGCGCTGCCGACCCTGCAGGAATCTGTGTGAATAGAAGAATTCTTGAAGAACTCCATGCTGTACTCTACAGGGAAAACCTCAACGGGGAGCTCATTCCATAGCCTGAGCGTTCGCGGAAGAAAACTCCTTTGGAAGCGCACAGTGCGAGACCTGGTTTCAAGGTATGGGGATGAATTCCCCGTCGATGGCGAGAGGTGCGGTGGTAGAAGGTGGAAGTGAAGAACAATTCTGCAGAACACTCCCCGTTATACAAGCGGTAGAACACACACAGGGAGGCAAATTCTCTCCTCAGACTTAGTGGTTCCAAGCCGCTCGTGAGCATGGGATCATCAACTATTCTAGCAGCGCGTTTCTGAACCGCGTCAAAAGGCCCTAGCTGGTATCCAGGGGCTCCAGCCCATAGGTGGCAGCAGTACTCCATATGTGGCCGAATTTGTGACTTATAAAGTTGCAGCCTTTGTTGTGATGTGAAGTACTGCTTAGCTCTGTTGAGCACACCGAGCTTCCTGGACGCCAGCTTAGCCTTGTCCTCTAAATGACCACGGAACTGAACGTCGCTAGAAATATCGACCCCAAGGATCCTAATGCTCTCCGAGATGTTCAGGGGAGTGTTCTGGAATTGTGGAGCCACAGCGAATGGAGTTTTTTTAGCAGTGAACGCACACACTTGTGTCTTAGTGGGGTTGAAGTGGACTAGGTTTAGTCGACCCCAATCGGAGACACTGCGAAGTGTACTCTCGATTTCAGACACAAGTCGTTCGCGACTTTCCTCCACAGTGGAACGAGGGAGATTAGCACGGCCCGTGTAGTAAGTGTCCCCAGTGCTGTCGTCCGCATAGCAATGAATGCCTTCAATAGAAAGCATGTCATTAATATGCAGAAGAAACAGAGTCGGGGACAACACAGAGCCTTGCGGGACTCCAGCATTAATGTCCATGCTTTCGGAGCAGCTACCGTCAACGACGGCTCTTATGCATCTGCTGGACAGAAAGCTGGCGACCCATTTGCATAATCCCTCTGGCAGTCCGTAGGATGGAAGCTTCGATAGAAGACCGCGATGCCAGACCCGATCGAACGCTGTCGCCACATCCAAGCTAACAGCTAATGCCTCACCTTGACTCTCAATGGCGAGTGACCAACGGTGCGTGAGATATACTAGAAGGTCACCCGTTGAGCGACTGTGGCGGAAGCCATACTGTTGGTCACTCAACAAACCGTGACCCTCTAGATATCGCAGGAGTTGCGTGTTAATCACTCGCTCCATAATTTTAGAGAGGAGGGAGGTGATGGCGATCGGCCTGTAATTTGATGGGTCTGATCTATCGCCCTTTTTGGGCACTGGGTGCACGTGGGCGGTCTTCCACGAAGTTGGGACTTTTTGGGTGGAGTAGGAAAGCGCGAATAGGCGCGTCAAAACAGGACACAATTCAGGAGCACACTGCTTAAGCACCACTGCCGGAATACCGTCTGGCCCGCTCGACTTATGGACGTCCAGAGACAGCATCTCCCGCCGGACCTCCCGTTGGGTTATGCTTATCTCCGGCATAGAGTTCTCACACCGCAAGATAGTTGGCGGTGTGGCGCCTCCGTCATCCATAGTCGAGTTCGAGGCAAAGAGAGAGCCCAATAGATCCGCTTTCTCTTTGGCACTGTGGGCCAAGTTACCATCCGGCTTACGGAGTGGTGGTAGGGACGACTGGCAAAAGTTTCCCTCAGCAGCCTTGGCAAGGGACCAAAAAGCACGGCTGCCAGAAGGGTAGCTAGCGAGTTTCTCACCAATTCTGCTGACGAAATCGAATTTCGCCCTTGCAATCGCTCGCTTACAGTGCCTCGAGGCAGCATTAAGTTTCCGCTTTGCATCAGATATGTTGGGGTCCAGATTGGATCGAGCCGTGGTCCACTCCTCATACAAGGCTTGCTTGGATAATTTAGCTTCCTTGCAGGGCTTATTAAACCACGGCTGTTTCTTTACCCCTGTAGCTACTAGCGAGTTTGGAATGTAGCATTCCATTCCCGCCAGTATCGTCTCAGCGACGGCTGCCGCACAGGGGTCTGGATCTTCTGATGCGAAGCAGATCTGCCTCCACGGGTACGATGCGTAAAATTCACGCAATCCATCCCAGTCTGCTGCCTTGTAGTGCCACATGCGCCGCCACCCCGGAGGTCGGGGCACTTCGGCCTTTGCGCACGGCACTTGCGTCCGGACCAGACAGTGGTCGGATGTGCCAAGCGGCGCACCCACCGAGATGGAATAGCTGTCCGGTCGCGTGGTCAGCAGAAGGTCCAGTAAGGAGCTTGTATGGCCCTCGATATCAGGTATTCTGGTTGGTTCCTGTACCAGCTGTGAGAAGCCATAAGCCAGGGCAAGCTCGTAAGCAGCCCTCCCCGCGCAGTCAGTGGACCGAGAACCAAGCCACTCAACATGGTGAGCGTTAAAATCTCCTAAAACCACCAACTCCGCGGAGGGGTACTGCTCAAGTACTTTGTCCGTTGTCGATTGCAGGTGCTCAAATAGGCGAACTGTGTCTGTGTCACCGCTATGGGACCTGTAAAGGCACGCGTAGATTCGCGTGTTGCCACCATAGTCTACGCGCACCCACAAAATTGACAGGTCTCTGTCTTCGAGGCCGTGGAGACGTCGACAGCAAATATCCTCCCGGAAGTACATACATACCCCGGCGCGTCGCACAAAATTGTGTTCCATCTTGTACCCGGGGTAGTTCAGGTACGATGTATCATCGGGGCAGGATATCTGTGTCTCCGTCAGAAATAGCAGAGTCGGCTGCGTCGTCTCAAGGTGTTGATGGACTGCGTTTAGGTTAGAATGAAGTCCCCTGATGTTGCAAAAGTCCATTTTTAATGTGGATGGGGAGGCCGCTGAGAAAAATCTACTATTTTTGTACTTTTTGGCCATTATTGATTTTTAAGGGTGCTGAAAAGGAAGAAGAGGAATCGTTGTGTCGGCATCAACGAGGACAAAGCGCAGTCTCAATCCGCCGCAGTGATGTACAGGTAGTGCGGATTGCCGGAGCGGAAGTCGGAAGGGCCCCCGATCCCCCCCTGATGCAGCGGCCGGGTCCACTCCGGTCTCCTCCTCCGGCACGACCACTACACCAAGGACTTTACACACATGTGCGGGTCCGCCTCCCAGGGCGGAGATTAGGTGATCCCTGGGTTCGGGACCCCTACTATATGCGGGCGGCCAGCGGACAGCCGTTTCACCGGGTCTCCCTAACAACCGCACCGACATGCCGCGCCTGGTCACCACCACGGCGGAATTGCACCACTGGTCCCGTGCTGCCGACACACCGCTTCCTCTTGGAGCCTGGCGACCTTACTCACCACAGGAACACGACACACCCGAGGGTAATGCCATTTAGCTGCGATCTTCTGTAAGGTGGAGGTAATGGTACCAGTCGGGCTGCTCCGAATTTGAACGGGAATTAACCGTTGTGCCCTCCCTCCCTTGATGGTTACTGGTTAGTGCTGAGTTAGTGACTCAAGGCGAGCCCAGTGCGCTATGCAAATGGTGGGGACTTGCCATATTATACGTTAGTTGTACGGAGGGTCCTGTGAAACCGAAGTTATCGCACAGTTTAATAGTTGGCTAACGAGCTCTCGGCTGGCACTTTGTGCTCTTGCGACTGCCTTACTTGACACGCCATTGCGTGGCTCAGGGGTCGCGGCCTGACTTACTTTATAATAGCTTAATAATTTGAAGGATCCAAATTTTGAGGCTGTATTGTTAATCATTCATAATATATTTCTAATATTACTCAACAACTAAGCCGTTTAGAAAATTATTTCTGGGTATTTTTAATACTTTTTATCGAGGAAGGCTATAAATTCAGTATTTACTAACATAGGATTAGGTATTACTAAAAAAATGAGTCCTGGTCACTTGAATAATATTTCCTTTCTATTCTATTATATTGTCTATATATCATCATGAGCATGATAATCATACGTACATAATCTATCGGATCTCAAGAATAGGAGCATCAAGAGCTATGCAAGCAAGAGCGTCATGCTAACAAAAGAGGTCCAAACAAATGTATTTCGGGCGAAACCGCCTTGCACGGCTAGATTTAGAATAACTACTCAAAAGGCCTCGGCGTATATTGTATAAAAATCCACCTAGGATTGTCACGAGATCTAACTGATTAAGTAACTTCAGTATTCACGCGGTGTGTTGAGCCTGGAAGACACGTTTGCTAACTCAATTAATGGTTTAGCATACTTAAACAGTATATTAGTTTCAGCCGTAGCGGTGCGACAGTGCAGTGTAATGCTTGTGCGGCGGCTGCGTGCGGCCGCTCATGCATTCTAATTACGGAATGGGGCTTCTACTTTTAATTATATAAAATTGGATCCGCTCGGCTCGAATGATCAAATTATCATAATGAGGTCATTTGGGCGATGTCATCGCTCGCCACGCACACGCCACGTGTCCATCCAGATGGCATGCTGTCCATCTTCGTGATTACGAACACAATTTACACACTTGACTAGCCTTGTCCCGCGGTTGCACCTTGTATTTGTGTTCTTATTACAAGCAAATAAGAACGGCCGTCTGGTCTAGTGGTTAGAGCTCCTATATATAAGTAAATATATCGTTGTCTAGTTACCATAACACAAGCTATGCTTAATTTGGGACTAGGTCAATTTGTGTGGAATTTCGAAAGTACACAGGTCTGCTAGTCTAGAGAGAACTGACCACGCCGTAAGGTACTTAGCTTGTCTTGAAGTTAATTGTATATGTATGTTATTATGAGTGTGAAGGTCCGCTTCACTCCGTTAATGTAATTGTACAAACATCAGAAGGCAGCGTCCGCCGCGCACAAAGAGATAAAGTCAATAGGCGGCATCTCGACATCGCTTCGATTGGTCTCGGATGATGGCC
>JACCPG010005260.1:0-12240 GCA_016069955.1 Drepana arcuata
TTACCGTTGATATTTAATGGTAAGCAATATGAAGAACAAAGTTCACTTTGTTCTTGGCGGGCAAAATGTATAAGATTGATTTGTTTTGTTTTGTAAGTGTGTCAATAGATGGCGCTGATTTGTTTTTGTTGATTTCTGGATCGCGCTATTGAGAGTCTCGCATGATAGATGACCCTATTCTTATTTTTTATATAAAGATTGGCCTTACCATACTATGAGACAGGTGTTTTATTAATAACCCTTATCATACAACTTAGGGTCCATTGACATGAGTGTTGTTTGAATTGCAATTGCAACCAATTTTGGTAAACTGCGAGAGATATTTTCATTCTAGTAGTATAGCGATGCCCCTACCTTAAGCCACAGGTTTTCCTCAAAGAGCTCCGGGCCGTTACCTCACTAACTAACTTAACTCGCCTCAGGCATTATATTAGAGTGGCGTGATTAAGCTGCGACCTTTTGCTAGTTGGTGGGAGGTACTAACTCTGGCAAATAATTCGTTTAAACTCAGGATCATGGTGTGTCCCTCATATTTTAACTTTATAATTGAGTACTTATATCTTTACGTCATCGAACAAGGGTAATGGTAGGCAGAGGTATAACAACGTAGTGTATATGTAGAAGATACGTTTAATTAGGAAATGAAGAGCATAGCAAGAGCAATAATTGAACAAAAGGATTTTGGTATTGAGTTTTGAACTTTTCTTCTAATATTATAAGCGAGCGAACAAAGCACAAATTTGTCTTACTTTAATTTACATAAAATGTACAAATTATAGGTTCAAAAATATCGTCTTTAAAATGAAACTACAATGTATGAAATTAGGATTAGCAGACTAAAATTGTGTCAAAACTTAGGAAAAGTACCTACTTATTGTTGTATGGTAACTATATAAACGCTAACCATATAGTATACTAACCCTATTGACCATATATCAAAGTATTTACATATTATGAATAAAATCTCACAATTGGGTCGTGTTGGTTCTGTATTGCGTTGACCCTTGTCAAATTTCAAATTCTAGTCGACAACAACGTGCGCCACACAATATGCTAGCCGAGATTAATTTAAGGTCTACCCGTTCGCGTGTTAACATTATTGCTATTATTCAAAGAATACCTATAACCTAAAAAAACTAAGTTGAAAAAAAAAGCATTTTTCACGATACACGTTTAAACGCTCGTTATTTTTTTTTTATTGTCTCTCGCATACCACGTTGAAAACACTGGTTCTCGTCTGACCGCTCGTCATATCTTACTAAATATATTTATACCTTTTCAACCCCGTAAATAATTACGTTCTACGGAGAAAAATATGAAAGCGGCCGACAAGTGACTACTATCTGTAGCGCATGTAGCGCATGTATCTAGTCCTGCAGTGATTTTTTTGAAGAGATTTCCACATCTGCAAACTGTATACTTTTCTGTAGATACTATATGTTGGGAAAATCTTGTTTTGTGTGAACGAGCAGAAAGTACTAACACTTCCCATAAACAAAAAGTGTCAATAATGTCTGAGGCTTCGCGGTTCCGACCGTTCTCGAAAACGACGTAGTCGACTTCAATAGGCCACAAGAGAACTCTTATAGTGCAATTTAGGATAGCATAGTTTTTATGTAATCTCCTGTCGGATGTCAAAGGGTTTGAGAGGAGTTAATAACGTTAGGTTGAGGGCCGTGGTGAATTGAGTACGCAAATATTACAAGTTAGAATGTACCAATGAGATTTTTCCGAGCTTATGTATAGTGATAAATCAAATCATGAGTTTTACGATGGTGGAACATCAAAGGTAACCTGGACACGTTGGAACATCATAGACTTATGTTTAATTGTACTTGAGAAGGCGATGGTCTCGCCATCTGCCATGTTGGCACTGAAAATATCTATCCGAAGAAAAGTGTTACATCCCTGTTTACCCCTTAGGGGACTCGGGGAGAGGGCGTGAAAATATTGGATAAAAGTTATAATACATGTGTACAATCACTTTTGAAACTCGAACCTTTTAGAATGACAAATGTTTCAGAGAGACGAGAAGGTTTTACGCAAATCCCCACTTACATAGAAAGCCTGCCATCCATCAAACCACTTAACAATGGAATTAGGTATTCACTGTGAGATCTGAAGCTCTGCTACAGTTGCGTTTCAATATGCAACAGTGTTAAAGTGTTAATTTCATTAAGTTAATTGAACTATTGATTTCTAAAAGGTTCTAGGTTTTTCGGTAATATGGGTAGGTACAGTGGTGTAGCTACCGGAGGGCTAGACTGGGCAGTGCCCCTCGGTCCCCATGCTCAGGGGGCCCCTCGGACTCTGACTTACAAACTATAAATTGAACTAATGACAATTTTTTCCACATTTAAAACATAAATAAACCAAATACCATGCGACTTTAATAATGTTTTAAAAAACTTAGTTTTAATTTGTTCATTAAAATAAGTTGTGTTTGGCTTTTAATTTGACTATCGAGTCGTATCGTATTACTGTGTTACGACGAATCTGGATGACGTTTTTTTTTGCACCGAGGCCTTTGGTTCCTTGGTTTCGTGGAATGAACCGCGTTTGCTTCTCTCTAGAGAGTACAGCATGGAGTTCTTCAAGAATGGTGTGAAAAGAACTTCGCAAGATCGGTAATGCGTTAACCTAGATGTTACGAGAACCGCAGACGGCGGTAACCGCTTATCATCACGCAGGACCTGAGTGGTATTAAATAATGATTTTGAATAGGTGAGAGTATTGATAATTACCATTATGATAAATGATTCTATAAAATACTTTGTGCATTCCTTTTGAATAAGTTAATATTAAGTTTGTCATTATTTATATACTTGCTAACTAGGTAGGCAGTAGGCAGGTAATCGAAAACGAAGCACGTAAGCCTAAAAATAAGTAAATAATCCGTAAAAGCATTTTTATTTAAATGAGAAATAACTGCAGTTGTCTATAGAACAGCAATTTTAATGAACCGAACTAAATTTACCTCACGAAAATAAACCAATAAATAGTGATTTGAAGATAATTCAACATCAAGAAGTTGTACTGTGATGTCAGTGAAAAATATTAGTGTAAAAATGCAGTGGGCCGGTGGGGGGGCGACGAGCGCTCTGATTGGCTGTCACGGTGATTAATTGCATTCGACCATACTACGTCATTGGGAACAGACGTCTGTACATCAAAATGTCGGCAGGTAATTTTATGATGTCTTTTTTAATCTTCCACTTATAGGTACAGTTAAGAGGAGTGAAACGAACAGAGGATAGAACACCAACCCAATGGTCAGACGATATTTGATATCATATCCGATACATTATTAGTTTTGTCATTTGGTACCAACATTATAAGGTACATACATACATACATATCATCACGCCAAGTCCCTCACGGGGTAGGCAGAGAGTATAGAGCGCCAGTTCTCTCTAGACTTACATACCTCTTTTGCTTCGTCCACATTCATCAGTCTCTTCGTACATGCTCGTCATAAATCGTCATGCTACATTATAAGGTAAATATATATATAAAATATCCTCACGCCTTCCCACAAGGGTCCCCGAAAGAGTAAGCAGAGGTGTATAGGTAGTAGCTAGTGTGTATGATATAAATTTTCAAGCATGGTATTGACATCGATGATGCAGTATATACCGTCTCTAGCAGGGTCGGCGGTGGCGATGATAGGAGCGAACCTAAGGTTCGGGTCCGCCGGCGCATCTAACTCATCAATCCTGAACAATACGCGCTACTGTCCGCCGGGGGGCGCTGCCAGCGCTGCAGCGCTGCTTGCACTCGCTGCCCTCGGCATATCTGCCAACCTCGCTCTCATGACTGTCATTCTGAGCAAGAAACAGTTAAGAAGGTCAGTATCCGACAAATATTTTACATGTTAAAGTTTGTGAGGATATATGTAACATAATCACAACAAAATGATTGAAGAGAGATGGATTATTAGCTAAATTAGTTTATAGGATGTGTTTAATTTCTGAAAGAAAAAACTACACATGAATCAAGTTTTACGCGGGCTAAGCCGCGGGGCACATGCATTATGTACATATTTATAACATCAATTATTAAAATTTGTCAGACATGCCTTAGATAAAGCTTGCCAATCTTCTACTGTTTGGTGTCTATGAAATATATATATATCTATCTATACATATCTCTATTTCTTTACCACCACCTAGGAATATGGAATACGAGATTTAATTTGTCAATGAGTAAGAATATATATCACAGTATATATCGAGGTTTTAACAAAGAGTTTTCATTGATTATAAACAAAGTTGAACAGCTGAAGATTAACAGGTTTTATCAAAGTAGTCGTTGGTAAGAAGTAACAACAGTTACAATAACGCTCTAATAAAACCAAACGATGCCTAAATGTAAGATATAATTTTATCAGCCCATTGCCGTTGGCTCTCTTTTCGTGTAAGAGCCAGTTAAGTATGATTAACACCGGTAGGGGTATGTCATTTATAGACTAATGAAATTACACAATTCACTTTAGTCAATAATGGCTTGGACCTGGTTGGTCTTAACATGGCGGCCCATTATCATCATTTTTCCTGAGTGCAAAAGGGACAGATTTATACACATTATATAAATACTCTTGTATAGATAGTGCCAGCCACGAAGACGCGCCCCACTATTCTTTCCTTATAGCCTGTAGCGTAAGTGTGCAACCTTCCCTCGCCGATTCGCCCCCTAGTTGCGTACTTTGCCGCCAGGAAGGCCACCCGGCCAATTACAGGGGCTGTCCCAAAGCCCCCAAGCCCAGACCGGTCGTGGTCAAGAGGGCGGCGGCCCGCGAATGGCGTAACGCCCCCCCCCGCGCAACCCGCCCCACCTCGACCTTCCCCGTGGAGGGCCCTCCCTCCAAGGGACTTTCCACCCCTCCCACAAGCGTCCCCCCCGGTCCCCTCAGCGGCCCCGAGCCCGCAGATTACACCCCTGCAGTCGCTCACCACCGCCAAACCTCAACAGCCCCAGCCCCAGGCTGCTTATCCCCCTCGTAGACCCCAGGCGGTCCAGCACACTTCCTCCCCCTCTGAAACCTCCGCCAACATGGCATTCCTGGCGGATCTTTTCTCCACCGTCAACCTCTCACGGGTTAACGAGATGGCACGAAGCCTCAGGGCCGTCCGGAAGGACCCTCTGGCCCTCCTCAAGGTGCTCGGCGACTACGCCGATGTATCAGAGTCCCTGGCTACCTTCTCGTCCAACCAATAATGGACTCAAACGTAAGCAGCAGAATCAAACCCCGATCACTTTCAATTGGCTACTTTAATGCCAACGGCATTCACAGCCAAAAGGAAGAGACCGCCGCGTTCCTCCGCGACAACAATATCGACGTTTTCTTAGTGCAGGAAACCTTCTTGAAACCATCACACCGAGACCCTAGAATTGCAAACTACTGCGTAGTTCGCAATGATAGATCTCGATCCGCCCTCGGTGGTACTTTGATTTATTACAAGAGGTCCCTGCACTGTATTCCGATCCAACCGCCAACCCTCTCCCACATTGAGACCTCAATCTGTCGATTAGGAATGACCGGCCATCAGCCGATCACGATAGTCTCTGCGTACTGTTCCCCAGTTAACTCGACGGCCGATATCAAAGCTGATATCAAAGCCCTCATCAACCTCAGTAGCTCGGTTATTATCGCGGGTGACCTGAATGCCAAGAGCGATGCTTGGAACAGCCACTCACGAAATAACAGAGGACACCAATTGGAGGACCTCAGCGGGCTCCTCCAATTCGACGTCATTGCGCCTATGCACCCCACCCACTACCCCGAGAATATCAACCACCGACCAGACGTACTAGACATTGCGATCCTCAAGAATGTAAACCTTCGTTTGCACTCGTTGAGGTCGCACGACGAATTAGATTCCGACCACCGACCTGTGACCTTAGCGCTCTCCCCCCGATTAGGCCCCCCGGACTCAGGTCAGCCCTCGCCTCAGAAAAAGATAACAGACTGGAGAGAACTGAAGGAACTCCTCAAGTCCTCTTCATCTGTTCACTTAGATAGTATCCCGCCCCTCATAGAGTCGGCAGCCGACACTCAAAAGGCGGTAGATTCCCTCACAGCTCACGTACAGTCAGCCGTGGACTCCTGTTCACGACAAGTTCCGGTGATGGAAGACCATCGCTGGAAACTTCCCGATGACGTGCGTGAACTGGTGACGGAAAAGAACGCCGCCCTCCGAGCGCATAGAGCTCACCCGACTGAAGCGAACCGCACCTTTCTGAGGTCACTCCAGCGCAAGTTGAGATACCGCATGAAAGACCTGCGAGACGCTCGCTGGAACAAGTTCCTAGGGGAACTTGAACCGAGTCACTTGGCCTTTTGGCATCTCCAACGGAAACTTAAATCAGACAAAATCTCGTCCATGCCTCCACTCACTCGTCCAAATCAAGGGCCCGCCTTTGACGACGACGAGAAGTCCGAGTGCCTGGCCGACAGTCTCGAGGCCCAATGTACGCCCAGCACCTTGCCAGTAGATCAGCGCCACCTCAAGAAGGTGGACGCCGAGGTCGAAAGCAAACTATCTCTTCCACCCTCTGAAAACCCAGACCACCCCATCGCCCCAATCACGGTCGACGAAGTCCGGAAAGTGATCAAGGATCTTCACCCCAGGAAAGCCCCAGGTCCCGACGGGATCGCTAACAGAGTTATCAAACTCTTCTCCCCTTATCTCATAGTTTTGCTCACTGCCATCTTCAATGCAGCACTGAGCAACAACTTTTCCCCCCAATCCTGGAAAAGTGCAACGGTTATAGGTATTCCCAAGCCAGGGAAACCCAAGACCGAAGCCTCCAGTTATCGCCCCATCAGTCTCCTCAACGTCCTTGGCAAGATTTACGAGAGACTTATTTACAATAGATTAAAGAGTTTTGCAGACTCTAAGAAAGTCATACCTGACCAACAGTTCGGGTTTCGAACCAAACACTCCTGTGTCCAACAAGTCCACCGTATAGTGGAAGACGTCAGTAGCGGCTTCCAATTCGGTTTTACCACGGGTATGCTCCTCTTCGACGTGGCGAAGGCATTCGACAAGGTCTGGCACAACGGCTTAATATACAAGCTGTACCAGTTGGACGTGCCGGACCGTCTAGTACGCATAGTACGGGACTTTTTGTCTAACCGCTCCTTCCGCTACAGAGTCGAGGGCACACTCTCTCCCCCCCATCCCATACGAGCAGGAGTCCCGCAAGGCTCTGTGCTCTCGCCACTCCTATTCACGCTTTATACCAGCGACATTCCCCTCCATAGACGAGTTAAAAGCGCTCTATTCGCCGATGATACGGCTATCTATTACAAAGGTAGAACTCCCGAGGGAATTCACGACAATCTCCAATCCGCGGTCACAGCCCTGGGGCGGTGGTTCCGGAAATGGAGAATTGAAGTGAACCCCACCAAAAGCGCAGCCATTCTATTCTGGAAAGGCCTCGAACGCCCACGGGTAGCCCCCATCACCCTCTTCGGCAAACCCATCCCATGGGAAGAAAAAGCCAAATACCTGGGTGTGATCCTCGATCAACGCCTTTCTTTCCGTCACCACGTAAAGGCGGTACGCGCGCGAGCCGCCTTCGCGCTCGGTAGACTTCACAGTATGTTGAATGCACGAAGTAAACTCTCATTGAAATCCAAGGTGAGGATTTACACGACGTGCATTCGACCAATCATGACATATGCGGGTGTAGTGTTCGCACACACTAGCAAGTCAACACTCAACCCCCTGCAAGTGCTCCAAAGCCGGTTTCTTCGGAGAGCCACAGGTGCCCCGTGGTACATGCGTAACAGTCAACTCCACGTTGACCTCAAAGTCCCCACTATAAAACAGTTTTTGAAAAAACTGTCCAAACGTCATTTCGATTCTGCTGTAAATCACCCCAACCCCCTCGTCGTATCGGCCGCCCGATACACTCCTTCCTTTATCTCGAAGATAAGGCGTCCAAAACATGCCGTCATCGAACCGGATGACGACATAACGGTCCTCCAGGACGCCCGACAAAAACATACAAACACTACACACAACCGACCACTGTTCCGTCCTCGCCGGCGAGGCTCGACGCGAATAAGCCGTAATGTTCCCCCCCGACCTCCTCCGCAAACGCCGGCCCGCGCCGAGCCAGACGCGCAAATCCCGCCCCCAAAAAATTTATATAAATAAAATTACCAGTCCAGCCCAGCTCCCTTGCTCGCGATCCAGCAACGCCCTGCCGAGGTTCGTACCCCACAGGTGCCCTTAGCTGTGTTGCTTAGTACTAAAGTGCTCCTGGCTGGAGGCCCAGGGTCTCGCTATTGGACTGGTTAAGAAAGCAGCAAAGTTCCTGAACTGTACGCTTACGAGACAATACAAAAAAGTGCAACCTTCCACTAATGTCTGGGTATTATCAGTACACACTGATTACCTATGAGAGCACACGCACACTACAATAATTAATAGACTCGGGTCATACTCCCCGCATCCCGCGACCCCCTCTACGAGAAATAGGTGGGGCGTGTTTTCGTGGATGGCATACCTTAACTTAAGCACTAATTAAGCAGACAATTGCATATACGATTATTTGTACTCAATATACACATTTATTCTACAATCTAGATTTATAAAACTGTCTAATGGCCATGTCGTTACAAAGTTTAAATCAAATAATGTTATATTTAATCGTCAGTGTCGTTGCTTGCGATCAATAACTCTGCAAACATTAGTGCCATATTATATTTCGATTTGATTTCCGATCCGATCTGATTCGATTCGATTGTAAGAAATGTTATTACTGATAATTTACCTCTGTGTAATAGTAAGTAAACAAATTACCTCTGTGTAAGGTAATATCGTCATTTTAAGGTGACGAACTTTTCCCTTCTGTTCATCGGTCGAGTAAGCATTTTTGATAGTGATTGTAATAGCCTAGCCTGGGCTTCTAGCTTATATAGCAGAGGATGTTCTTTGATAAAGGACGTTAAGAGCAAAGGGAATTGATTTAGAGCGTTCCGTCAAGCCCGATGTAATTGAATAAAGCGTTTCCCGAGTGTAGTACTTACTACCCTTACAGAAGCAGTAGATTTAGCTATGACATGTAACGTGACAATGTCCCTATGGTGTCTGGTTCAGCATGTCCCATGATGAGTTCTGTTCTTGATGAAGGGCAACGCTCTCATTATCCATCACGTTGGCACCTTAATATATTTTCGGCTTATATAGGCTGTTGTTATACCTCGGCCTATTCATTAATGGAAAGGCAACAGGGCATAAGCTAACAAAAATCGTTGGTATCTCAAGCACAATTAAAGCTATTTTTAAATACGCTTGTGATCTGGCAATAGTTTGACAGCGAAAGAGAGAAAAATAGAATTCTATATTCGTTCTAGTACTTTTAGTAGTTGTGTCTTGTTAAGGTAGGCACAGAGAATAAATAGGTGTAAGTTTAGTCGGTTAACTCAGTGTATTTTTTTATTATTGTGTTTTAAAGTTTTTTTTTAAGACCACTATTGAATATACGAATATCTACGAATTGTATAACTTTGCACTTAGGAACATTTGGAATTGGCGATAATTCTAACAAAAAGAGTTATTAGATAATCAAAGCTGATTTAGCTGTGTGCTAGTTTGAATACATTTACAGTTGCATATAGTATACTAGCTGTCCCGCCCAGCTTCGCCCGGGTGAAAAGGTAAAAAAAACACGTATTCAACTATTGCTTCCCTTATGGAGGCAATTGGTTAAAACGTGTTTTAAAAAAAAAGGAGTTTCTGAGGAGAGGAAAAGGAGAGTCAAAAATGGGATCTCCTATATATATATATATATATATATATATATATATATATATATTAAATTACACAGAGTCCTTTAACTAGTAGATAGAGCGATTTATAGTTGCCATAAAAAAAATACGATAATAAGTTCAATAGGTTCTTAACCACTGTCTTGATTTATGACCTGATAGATTTAACGATTGATTGATAGTTAGTCGATCAAAAGTCCGCCTTTTGATTTGTTGGAAGAAGCTATTGAATGCACCAAAAATACATTTAAAAATGGACCTAAATTTGTTAGAAATTTCCAAGCTTTGTAAAAAAGGTCCTTAAATCTTCGTCAACGTTGGCTGTTTTGTTCGCGGTCTTCGCTTTCGCACCCTTGGAACCCCGAAGTAATTCGGCTGTGTGTTGTAAAATTATGGCCTAGTTCACACAACTGGCAAATTTTTAAGGGGCCCGCTGGGACTTGAATGGACCGTACTAAAAAGGACGCTTACGTTTATTATCAGCCGATTTGCGCCAGCTAGTTGTATATAATAGTCATTTTACAACACAGATTTATTTAACAATCCCAGATCCGACTGCAAGATTGCTACGTTTAGAAGTATTTCATCCAAATGTTTTTCGTATACAATAAATGACCGGTGAAACAATGGCCGGTCTGCCTATCACAATGTTATCGTGTAATATATATCCTCACGCCTTCCCACAAGGGTCCCCGAAGGGGTAGGCAGAGGTGTATAGGTAATACCCACACACCCACTTTTCGCCAGAGGTATATTAGGTGCCAACGTGACAGATGGCGAGTCCATCGCCGTTACTCCAGCACAACTATACATACATACGCCTTTGAATTTCTTCTCAGACGTATGCAGGTTTCCTCTCGATGTTTTCCTTCACCGTAAAGCTCGTGGTGTGACTAATCACTGTACTTAAGTTCAGAAAAAACTCATTGGTACAGTCGGGATTCGAACTTGCGACCTTTGCGTCGCAGTGTTATGTTATCGTGTATTTGTTTGCTATCTTAGTTATTATTTTAATATTGTACAGACAATTACTTATACGTTACGTAGTATCAAAGGAAAACATTAGATTTAAGCCATTCTTAAATGGAGATACTAGATTGAGAAAATTAGAACTTTGTTTTTGAAAAAAAAAATGCTTTTAATTTTAGTACAAGCAGCATATCTAAACGTGAAGAGTACTCAAAACCAATAAGCCAAAAATAAAAACCAAAGAGAGAATGAATGTGGACGAAGCGAAGAAGGTATTTAAGTCTAGAGACATATGGCACTGTACCCTCTCGGCCTACCCCGTGAGGGACTCGGCGTGATTGTCTTCTGCTATAATAAAAAACCCACCGTAAATTTTTCGTTAAAATCAGTGCTTTCGTGGAGCCCACAGAGATTTGCGCAGAGAGCATTCTGTTAAGCTCCGTCACTTGCGTAGAGGGTGCACTTAGCGAGGTATGATTGATAAATTGCCTGCCGATACAGAATATTAAACCTTACCAGTTGATGTATAGAGCAATAAATGTAACATTTTCCAGAATATTGATGTTGTGTTTTGTTATTTTATAATCTGAAATGAATATAAGGTATAAAATACATATACATACATACATATAATCACGCCGAGTCCCTCACAGGGTAGGCAGAGAGTAAAGAGCGCCAGTTCTCTCTAGACTTACTTATACCTCTTTCGCTTCATTCATTCATGTCCAAACCAACGCAGCATGCCTTTCTTCATCTTTACAATATATATATATATATATGTATGTATTTTTTTTTCGCGTATATAAATAACTTGATTTAGACCGTTATTATAGTTATGATTTCTTTACACAGGTGGTCCCACGGGCTATTGTTCCACCAAGCGGTAGTGGATTGCGCACGTGCAGCGATTTTACTGCCTCTAGGCATCGCGGTGTTTCGTTGCCAACCTGTCTACAAATGCTCGCTTGTTGAAACTGCCTTCCTTTTGCTCGTAAGTATTATATTAATGTGTAATAAATAAAGAACTCGAAAGGTACAAAGTTTTACTTGCTTTTTTTAAATGCTTTCACAGTGAGGTGATTCTGCAGTTGTTTCATTGTCAAACAAAGTAATTGTTGTCATCTTGATATGATCTATGAGAATAAATGCCTGTCGATCTGTATTTTTTTCCTCTCGCAACTGCGGAATGGTTTTGGTGAAATCCCTTAGGGGATGTAAAGAGTCTTTAAAGTTTTTACGGTAGAACTAAAACAGATGTAGCGATCTTGTATTAATAACACATTATAGCACAACCTTTAGTTTTTTAAATTAAAACTTTTCTCGTTGAGTGAGTCAATTGTTTTATTACAAGACCAACGGACTCTCAATGATTTATACTCATACTTTTTTAAACAATTAATTAATAGTCCCTCTTTTGTGTTTTTTTTCTTATGATTAATTATCCGCTATAAAGACGTGATCAGAATAAACTTTTAGTTAATGAATGC
>JACCPG010005262.1:0-46394 GCA_016069955.1 Drepana arcuata
GTAATGAACTAATGAAAAATTAAATATACACCCGCGGGGTGAGCACGAGTGTGTGTATAGTGGCCAGTAATGTATCGTGCTTAGGAGCACCCGTGGGTGACGGAGGGCGGCGCGAGCCCGCTGCCGTCGGAGGAGGACAACTGCCGCCTGGTGGAGGTCACGGACGAGGACATGGCGCGCGTCGTCACCTCCATCCCCAACCTCTCCACGCTCATACTCATCAAGACCATGCTCAAGAAGCACAGCTTCCAGGTGACCATCAGTATGAAGGTTGCAAATTAAAAGGTCTCCCAACTGTGGGCTACAATAGGTGCCTAGCGAAATAATGATTAATTGGAGCTGACAGATCACGTTGCTTATTTGCTAATTAAGAGTAGCCTTAATGTAAATACATATTTGTATGAAAATTTCCATTCTAAATCTTTAACTTGAAACTGGCGCTCTCCTCTGTCTGTCTACCCCGTAAAGGACTCGGCGTGTTGACACGTACCTATGCGTGTAATATTAATACCAAGAGGTCTGGCAGGAATGCCAAGAGATTTTTTCTACGAATTTGATTATTATTACCGTTTCGGAGGAAAACGTTAGGATGAGAAACTGGTAGTAATGTAGATTCTATCCGCGCAGAACCCGTTTTCCCGACGCGGCGAAGCGGCGCGGCGTGCGGCTGGCGGCGCGTCTGGCGGCGCGGCTGGCGGCGCTGCTGGCGGCGCGGCGCGGCGCGGCGGCCTGGCGCGCGCCGGCCGCTCGCTGTCGGCGCCCTCCGACTGCCTGGCGCACAGGTGCGGCGCACTGCAACCCATTGCTTTCTCCACGCGGCGCTTGCCTGCAACTAACTAGCCGTCGCTCTCTCCGAGGCTCTACCTGTTTTCATTGATAACGACTATTTTTCATATTACCCAAAACTCTATCCTATCTACAAAGTACCTACCTACCTACGTAGTTATAGCTAGTGCTAGCGTAATCTCTCTTTTGAAAGCTCGGCTCTCCCAGAGATGAGAGGTTAGTCCTGAAAATCAATTACAGTAGAACTCCAATTATCCGAATTAATGAGGACCGGGACCCATTCGGATAATGAAATATTCGGATAAACGGATTTTTAAAAAAAAAATTGCCATTGGAGAGAATAAAAGCTACGTTTTGATATTGCACTATTTTTTTATTGAATTAAATGAAAGAAACATGAAATTTTCACATGTTTTAAATATAAATAAAATGTACTTATGTACAAGTTTAGAAATAAAAATCATTGTTTTTTAAACATCTCCGTCAATGTAAGCTGTTTTGCGGTCTTCAACCGTTTTCGGGCAGCCAGGTCACGCATTCGCTTGACGGTGAGCAGTTGCAAGTGTTGTGCCTACACACGCGGGGGGAAGTCAGTGTAGGCACAACGGCAAGTTAAGACAAGTCTTGTGATTCGGATAATCGGCGATTCGGATAGTCGAAGTTCGGATAATTGGAGTTCTACTGTAATGTATTAAGTATTCTAAAGTTAAACACTCCGTAAAAATTGCGGTGAATTTGTAATCATCGAGCGTGGCGCACCCCAACTAGATATCAGTGTGATGTAGCTGATCGTAGTGCGTGTGGCCCTCAGCAGGCAGACGTCCTTCGACTCGGAGTTGGCGGCCGTGGAGGAGGCGCGTGACGCGGGAGAGGCGGCGCCGGCGCGGGCGGGCGGCGCGGTGAAGGTGGACGGCGCGGAGAGGGTGGACGGCGCGGTGAGGGTGGACGGCGCGGTGAGGGTGGACGGCGCGGGGAGGGAGGACGGCGCAGTACCAATGGCCGGCGCGGTGAAGGTGGACGGCGCAATAAGGGTGGAAGGCGTGGCGAAAACGGACGGCGCGGCGCGGTGATACCGGCGTCCGCGGCGCGACCACGCGTACCAACATTCAATCACGACAACGAAATTTTTTCCAATCTACAATTTTATAAACATAACTTTTTTGCCTAGTTTTTAAATGTTACCTAAACTACCGCTGAAAATTTAAACGTAGACTAAATTATATGTTAGTCATTTTGAAACTCCGCTGATTAATCATAATGAATACCCTCCGTCGACAACAAGAAAATGTATTGTTAAAAGAAAATAATTCCATTTGAATTCGATGATATCTCTATAGTATAGATAAGTGCAAAATTTTGTGTTGACAACCCAGGAACATAAACAACAAATTATTACTCGTTGCCTAAAAATACTTAATCCACTTAAGTTTTACCATTCTTCCTCGTTCCTTATACAATATTATACACCGACTAACTTCATTATAAAGTAGCGTTTGCAATGGGTGTTGGAGACGAAAGCCCATCAATGCGGGGCAACTGGTCACGTGACCCTCAAGCTAATGATAGTCAGACTGATGGTGAGAGCTGCCAGCCTCGACGCGCTGGCGGCACTAAAATGATATTTTTATATATTGTAGTACATAAGCACTTAGATTTTTTACTAATTAGTGTTAATTTGTCGCCTAGTCGTCAACTTTAATGTAAATATTTATAATAATTATTAAATACCATTTTTGTCCTCTTTGACTTAACTAGACTTAAGGAAACGCAGTCGAATATTTTTTTAACAGTTTTATTTTTATATTATAATTCCTATCTGCCAAGTTATATGTGTATTTCCTCCAAATATGCAACGAATGTACTTTATTGCCTAAAATAGTTTCATAGCTGTCCTTTATTGCTTAAATAGTTATTATTGAAATTATACCTAAAATTTTGCGCTTGCCATGCGATTGACACAGTACTGCCCTCTAGTGGTAAAGTGAGTAAGTACCTAATTCAAAGCCTCCCATAAAAAGTTTTGAAGGTGTCAATACCACCAAGCATGCTGTGGCAAGCGGTCGTGAGAAGGAAATAAGCTTTTCCCCAGAGAACGGTGAGTTCTTCAAGAACCTGCAGGGTCCGTCAGATATCCCTGGTGTAGCAAGCGGCCATGGGCGGTGGTAACCGTGCATGTTTGGTTGCCACTTAAAGTAAAGTATACTTTAGATTGCTTTCACTTATTATTTGTACTTAACAATACATTTTGGTACTGATCTGTCATCGTTTCGACCTATAGCTATAGATATTTAATTACCTCTATTTGTTTATTATAGTTTCATGTAATAATAATGGCGTATACCCATGTCTACTGAAATGGGGATTAAGATCAATGAACATTTTGTAACATGCAAGCTCGCGTGTATAATGTACAGGGTCCTTTTAACGGATTTTATGTAAAATTTTTGTCCATATATTTAATCACGTCTAGTTATAAATAAAATCAATGATTGATAAAAATGTCTAAGCTTACGTAAATAAAATAATTTGTCAAAATATTTGCTAGTGTCGTTTTAGAACCGACCTTTCAAAGCGGTAATTTTAAAATTAATGAAATAATTAACTTGTCGGGAAAAAGAAAATCGGAGCTGTACTGCGTACATACCACTAGCGCCATCTCGTTGTGTGTGCGGCAAACTTTTTAATTTATCTGTTTATATATAGCATGTAGGTAAAGTGACAAGAAAGGAAGATGGTTTGCGTTGCTTCCGATTTCTGTAACCTGGAATTTTATATGCAGTCCTTTATAGGTGCTGCAATGCGAAATGGCGGCTTTGTATCGTCACGAGCTACACGCCTAGACAAATTTTATTATATAACGTAAGGTTGATAGATTTTCTATTGTATATTTATCGTTTGCAAGCAAATGGTCCAAGTTATTACATTGCCTTCGATAGTTGTGATAGAACTAGGTAATGATATGCTTTTTTAATAATTGTACTTCGTGTAAATAAAAGGAGTTTTCCATTTAATCTCCGATTTTTAATAAAGTTAGGAATGCATTTTATATTATACTTAAATGTCACTTGAAAAAATAATAGTTAAGAATTACAGCATTTTAGAGTGGATTGCATCAATACTTCTTTTAACAAACTGAGAAAATGACGTGGAGAATGTTTGCTATTTATGTTATCAATAGTGAAACTCAGTTGTATTCAGGTTTTTACTTGTAGTAGGTAATTAACAATGACATATTCAGATTCCACCTGATATCACAATACAAAATGGCTTGAGCTTAGATTGCACAGTTTGTGGCAAACAATTTTTTCATATTAACATACATACATATATATCATCACGCCGAGTCCCCAACGGGGTAGGCAGAGCGCCAGTCCTCTCTACTTTCGCTTCGTCATTTTCATATTTGATTTGCGTCATATTCGTCCTAAGATCTAGTCTAAGTTATGTCGCCTGGCTGATGGTGCAATCCACTCGATCACACCAGCGCAACACATTCGTATCACAAATCTTAATGTAAGACCAGTCGGAAATAAGGGTTCTCTAAATTTTAACAAAAAATCTTGTTGATTTTATGAAATATAAATAAATGAAAATATTATAATGTTGTTGTTTCAGTGTTTAATACTCCATTAATAACCTTTATGGAGATCCTCAATAACATAATAGCAACTGCATAAGTTATGATAATAATTAACTCTAAGATTCCAGGAATCTGTACAAATAAGTTTCACTGAACTTAAGTACACTGATTAGTTACACCACGAGCTTTACGGTGAAGGAAAACATGGAGAGAAAATCTGCATACGGCTGAGAAGAAATGCAATGACGTATGTATAGTTGTGCCTGGGAAACGGCGACGGACTCGCCATCCATCACGTTGGCACCTAAATTTATCTTCGGCAGAAAAGGGGGTGTGTGGGAAGCTACAAATCTCTACCTACAACTTCGCGGACTCTTGTGGGAAGCCGTAAAGATATACTTAAGATATAAGTAGGTTCCCTTAAAAGTTGAATTCCATCCAATACTCCGGGGTATTGTGGTATCCCCTTGATGAATAAGGTTTCCATATCAACACAAGCAATGGCTAAACTGACTGATAATGGCCTATATATGTCTTATGCTGCCAGTACAGACACCTCTCAAATAAGGTTGACAACACAGAGGTACATGATATTGCTAGCGGCCATTATCAGGCGAGCCATAACCGTGTTGCCGCCACGTTTGTCGTTTTTTAAAGTAGTATGTTTTTGTTGAAGCAATCAACAAGCAATGGCCAGTTTTAAAACTCGCATAAAATTACAAAATTCTTTATATTTCAGCAATTTGTTCGCCGCTGGTAATTGTGGCGTGTCATGTACGTAATATCTCAACGGGCCGGGGTCGGATGTCGCGGTGATTTCCCTCGGGGTCCTGGGAATGCTACTCATGTATATTTGTGGCAAGAGGAATATACAGTATGTTTAGTGATTCCTTTTTAGGCTGCCGTGGACACAGGAGATATATTTTAGGTTTTTTATTTTTTTTTAATACCACTTGGGTGGCAAACAAGCCAAGGTATGGGGATGAATTCCCCGTCGATGGCGAGAGGTGCGGTGGTAGAAGGTGGAAGTGGGCATCATGTCGAACAATTCTGCTGAACACTCCCCGTTATACAAGCGGTAGAACACACACAGGGAGGCCAAGTCTCTCCTCAGACTTAGTGATTCCAAGCCGCTTGTGAGCAAAGGATCATCGACAATTCTAGCGGCGCGTTTCTGAACCGCGTCAAAAGGCCCTAGTTGGTATCCAGGGCTCCAGCCCACAGGTGGCAGCAAAATAACTTCTCAAACGTATGCAGCTTTCCTCTCGATGTTTTACTTAACTGTACAGCTCATGGTGTGACGTCACAACAGTTATAGTGGTAGGTATGTAACTAATATTATAAATGCGAAAGTCATCAAGTTGTTTGTCATTTAATCACACCACAACGATGGGTGAAATTAAGAGAGGTAGGACATAACGAGTTTCCCGTTAGAATTTGAAGCTGACTGGGGCAGTACCTCCACTTTATAGAAGTCCGTAGCCAAATAACACTATATTTGTGTCGTGTTCCTGCGCGGTGAATAAGGTTTTCAAGCTGGGTGAGCTCCTTGGGGAGGGGGGAGGAGTGTTATATTGTGTATAAATGTCCGAACTATATGACCCACCTGATGGGAAGCGGTTAGAAAATAAACTACCAATTAAACCAAACTTTACGAGGGTGAAATCGCGGGGCACAGTCGGTGTTTATATAACCTCCTAGGTGGTAACTTCCTAATTATTTTGCAAGTATCTAACGCTTGGTCAAGCGTTTTGTTTTCACCCTTCCGACCTCATTTAATAGTCCTTGTAAAAACACAGATAGTATGACCTAAATGGACACAGAGGGACAATAAGCCCTGTACCCCACGGCACGTCAGTTGTTATTTTAGGACTTTGTTGTTTGCTCAGGTCACCGCCGCTTAATTTGGAGATAATTATACAATTTTCCCGAGTGGTCCTTGTTAAGGAGATAGGTATACACTGGGCCTATTTCGTTAGTAATATCTTCACGCCTTCCCACAGGGGTCCCCGAAAGTGTAGGCAGAGGCGTGTGCACTTTCCACCACAGATATATTTTAAGTGCCAACGTGAGTGATGGCGAGTCCATCGCTGTTACTTCAGCACGACTATACATACGTTTTTGAATTTCATCTCAAAGGTCTCGATGTTTTCTTTCACCGTAATGCTCGTGGTGTTACTAATCACTGTACATACGAGTAAATTCAGGAAAACCCATGGAGACAAAACTCGTCGGATTCGAACTGCTCGAACCAATCGGCCACGACGGCTGTTTAGTCCCTACGTATTCCGATAGTGACCAAAAATAATTGAAACCATTTCTTTAAAACAATTACATAATAAAATTTAATATACATAAATACATTGAATACATAAAATATACATTGAAAATAAAGATATTTGCTAACCCAACCATCCCAGCAGATAAGAACTTGGACATACACCATTACCAGTAAAGTATCATATGCGAGACGACATATTCTAATACCTATTATAATTATCAACTGACTATATTAATAAGTTATTTATTTCTCTAGAGTCGTCTAGAGGACCTTTTTGTGTATCATCTAAAGAATTTGTACCATTTGAAATTTATTGCCCATTAGATGACGCTACCGTTGAATTCGTTATGACTTCTGCATCTTTTACTGCTCTCTGTGGATGAACAGTTGAAGTTGTTTCATGCTTTCCAAAATTGCTTTCGGATACCGAATCGGAAAGCGTTGTAGTCTCTAGGCTCACTAGTTGATTCGTGTAATTGTTATCAGCATTTTGTTTGTCCTCATACCCCTCCGTCGGTAGTTGATCAGAACTTATTTCAAGGTTAGTGTCTGATGAATCATCACTATGTTGTTCATTTTCAATACCAGCTAAATCTTTATGGCCCTTTAAAATTATTAAGTTCTTATCATCATAACTAGTAAAATACTTATTATCTATATCTTGAATCGGTTTATTCTCACTTTTTCCAATTGATTTCGGTAACATGTCTGTTGGGCCAACAACTGGTTTGAGTAACATATATTTTGGCGAATTATTGGCATCACTGTAATCACTATTTTTCTCATTAGCATTTCCGTGTGTTTTGAGTTCAATATTATCTGAAGGTTTTGTAGGTAGTGTATCCAAACCTTGCAATATATATCTTAATAACCAATCATTTTTGCTGTTTAAAATAATATCACTTTGGGTTCCTTTAGGATGCTCGTCAGTAGTGGAGGAGGCTTGGAGGTTTTCCACATTATTCATTTCGATACCTTCAGGTTGTCGATCTAAACTGTGCAAAATATATTGCATCAATATGTCAGTTATAATATTTTCATTGATTCCATTTTTTAAATTTTCAAGTAGATTTAGATTCTCAATTTCAGATACGGTATTCTGATAAGGAATATCAGCGCTGGTCATATCTATCGGATTAGGAGACATGCCAGATTTTGGAATAACTAGATTATCTTGGGAGTTCACATAAATTCTAGGGTCTCGATTACTTCCTGGTAGATTGGTTTTTACTGTCGACTCCAGAGGGTACAGTATATTTTGAACTCCTTGGTTGGGAACTGCATATGGAACATATTGTCCACCGTTCATAACACCTGCTGAAACTCCATTTATAAATGTAGCTCCTGATTGAGCTTCCATCTGTCCGTTCCTATTTACTAAAATCAAATGCGGTGCGTTATTATTTGCCTGCAGTTGATTTATGTTATTGGCATAAGAATTTATTTGATCAAAAGGAATAACTTGGCCAAGACTTTGTGCTCCGGTAGAAACAATAGCGCTCGGCGTGTTAACATAGTTATAAAGCATGCCATTGATATTGAGAACTGGCAACCCAGTTCTCAAATCATTACCAATTATTTGCAGGTTTTGATTTGTTGTTGGCATACCATTATAATTTGTCAAAGGCATGACTACAATATTTCTATTAACGTTTGGAATATTCTGGAAGGGAATAACATTTGAATAAACGTCTTGCTTGATGCTATCCTGGTTTGTTCTCAAAATAAACTGTTTTTGATTATATATTTCTGCAGGAGAGCCGCTTGAATCCGTTTCATCGTATGCGTTTTCATTGCTATTATTTCCGCCATCTTTTAATTCCTTGCTTTTCTTTACCGTGAAATCTTTGCCTTCCCTTTTTGCATTTGGAAACAGTTCAGAATCACCAACATTTTTAGTTTTTTCTTCAAGACGGTGACCATATACTGGGATGCCGTTATCGTTGTTAAATCTATTAACATTATCTATAACAGGTTGATCAGCTGTTGTATGAACGCGGAAATGTGTATTTAAGCGAACATGATTATATGGTGGCGATGTTCCATCTGGGTTGAAATTGTTAATGGCTGTGGGATTTTCTTGGTCACGGAAGTAAGGGTTACCGAAACCTCCGTGTTCTGGATTATACGTATCTCGCTGGAAATATTGTGGATCGAAGATGTTATGAGGCCATGGCTTAGGTTGTGATTGTTCTTCAAGGAGGATGGAATTCAAATATTTGGAAAGGTCTACGATATTAAAAGGGTTCAGAGTACATTCCGCCGCAATGATGTACATGAACAGTGGCGCTATCTGAAATGTAATTAGAACTTTTATAAAAAATTATAAACTTTATGTTCAGATGATCATTCGTCTTTTTAAATATGCAAAGTATTTTGAAATATTCAGAAATTACACAACCGTGGTGGCCGAGTGGTTCGAATAGTTGCCTGCAACACGCAATCTTTGTGTTTCAATCCCGACTGTAGCAATGAGTTCTTCTGAATTTAAGTGCAGTGATATGTCATACCACGAGCTTTCCGGTGAAGGAAAACATCGAAAACCTGCGTAAGTTTAAGAAGGCATATGTATAGTCGGGCTTGAGTAACGGCGATGGACTAACCACCTGTCACGTTGGCACTTAAACTCTTTGGCGGAAAGTGGGTGTGAGGTTACCATCTACACACCTCTGCCTACCCCATCGGAGACCCTTGTGGGAAGACGTGTGAATAACATCAGAAAATAAGATTTAAATAAAAATAAATCAGAATTCAACATACCCTTCCGAGCAGCTTCATGGTTGCAGAGTAAATAACTTAATAGGAATATCATAAAAGTTATCAAATTATTACATACTCGATCCACATCAGACTAACGAATCAATCACTTACTTAAAATTAGAATTTAATGACTGAACAGTTTAAAGTAAGATATGAATAAAAAAAATACTGTGGTTATGAATGTCCGTCAATTAAAATTTAACTTTATGTTGCAGACACTGTATAAAGGGCAATTTTACATCAGTTTTCTTTCTGCCTGTTACCATCCGAACCAGGTAGCTGTCTTATGCGTACCCTTCGGGAGCTTTTGCAGAAATAACAATCTATATATAAACAAACAATATGTATTGAACAACAGTCTGACAGCCAGGATTTTGTTGAAGGATATGTTTAATAAAAACACTGTTTGAAAGGCATAATATATTCAGTCTTATTAATTTCAGAATTATCAATAATGTACATAGACTAAACTTACAGTAACTTAGCTTTAATGACCCGTTTACCTAATATAAAATTATTTCAAGAATCGGTGTCCATGTATCGTAGCCAAATAACAACGCTGATTTCATTTACAATAATATCATACTTTTCGAGCCGCATATAAATCATATTGCATTAATTTGGTTGTTTTTTAAATAAGTCCTTTATTTCCAATGTTAATACAATTGTTTAAACGTGTGATGCCTGTTATTACATTTAACATAGTAATAAGGTTTTCTGATCGCTTCGCTCGCGTCAGCGGAGGTATAGTCGGGGCAGCCGCACGGGCGTTCTCGCTTCGCTCTCACTTCGCTTACTTCACTGGCTCTACAGCACAAATAATCTGCTTTGAGAAGGACGGTACTGGCTTTCATTTCAGGCGTTTTCGGGCAGGTTGTATCGTGTTCGAGGACTATTTCCGACCCTAAAATAGTCCGCTGAGCAGGTTGTAAAGCGACCTACCCCTGCTGGCCGCGCTGCCTGGTCTGGCCCGAGAAGCGGATGGTGCAGTCGCGCACGGCCATGTTGGGCTGCAGGAAGTCGGTCAGCGAGCGCACCGGCGCCGGCCGGTCGAAGGGGAAGCCCATTGGCCGCTTGTCCGGGTACTTGCGGTCGCGGATGCCGCAGTACGAGGCCGCGTCGTTGCACGAGCCCACGAGGTCTTGCTCGACCTGCGGACGAACATCGTATTCTCACCGATATCCCACATAAAGAAAAACATCCCGTGTGTGCTTAAGAAATTCAAAGTATTAGGAGTTGAGGCGCCTCACTGGCTTTCAGACGAAACTTTATGGAATGTATAATAGTCAAGATTAAGTATACCTATGTGCAAAAAAGGCACAGGAGGACCACGCTCTAACTACCTAGATCAAATCGATCGGATACCCAAAGATGAGCACTTTAAGAGTATTCGAAACCGGCGAGCATCTATGAAGATATTGATGAATATAGACGTAGCGAAAGAAGTCTGTAAGTCTAGAGACCACGGGAGCTCTACCCACTCTACCTACCTCATGAGTGACAAGAAAAGATGCAAGTATGCCTTGGGATAAATTTATAGGGAACGCTCCTTCATGAGATGTATAAAATTTGCGTTGGTTATATAAATATCGTCAGCGGCTCACCCTGTCGTCGGCCCAGTTGGACACCATGACGAAGAGCACGACGGGGTACCCCTGCGGCGTGCCCTTGGCCACCAGCAGGTGGTGGGGCCAGCCGCAGCCGCAGAAGTCGAACTCGGCGGCTTCGTTGGAGCCCGGGTCCCCGGCGCGCTGCGCCTGGCTGCGGAAGGTGCGCTCGTACGGGATCGTCACGGACGAGTCGGCGCTGCGTCGCCGGACGGTGTTGGTGCCGGGCCGGACTGCGGGGGGATCATGCTGGTATTACACACGTATACCTACGTTTATACGGATGTGTTTCCCTGTCTCAATATTAACTGGATCAACACATCCATCCATAAAACCACCCATAAATTAAAATGTACGGATAATGAAAGACAATTTTACTCATGTAGGCTCCTGAAATATAGCTAGCTATAAGGTTAACAAAGTATACGGCCCATCGAAAGAAAGCGGTTACCGTATCTGATAGGCAATTATAGAAGAAGCTGTTCGTCGAGCATGAGGGCTGGATGGAACCCGCTTTTGGAACAAACGACATCGGTAGTGTGCAGGTGTATAGGTGTCTGTCAGTAGATACCGAACCTAATGTAGGGAAAGAAGTACTAACGTCCTTGTGAGAACTTGTCCAGCTCAACCATGAGCCGGCGTTGGTCTTCGAAAGACAGGTTCTGGCCGTTCTCGTCAACTTTGGGCGCCATGAAGATGCGGAACATTCCCATCAGACCCTGTCCGCTCGTGTTGTTGACTTCGATCCTGTGAACAGAAACGAATGAAGTATATCAGAGGAGAGACCGAAACGTGTCTATGGTGACACGCATCAATTAGGGATCAATGAAGAAATTGATGTTTTGAAAATCTTAATAGAAAGGAAAAAGGATTGACGAAACAGATATACAAAGCGAAAGTGTGCGCAAGTATCAAATCGAACGGACGCTCAAGGACGGGAACGTCAACAGTGCCTACTCGAAATCGACGAGCATGTATGAAGAGACTGATGAATGTAGACGGAGCGAAAGAGGTATGCAAGTCTAGAGAGAACTGGCGCTTTATACTCTCTGCCTACCCCGTCAGGGACTCGACGTGATGATATATGCCCGAAAAACGGATAGGGTCAAAATGTCGGTCGTGAGGAAAGGACTCGGCGAGGTGGTAAGTGTGTTCGGTGGGCCCTCTGGCCCCTGACGGCAGTAGCAAGCACAGGCCGTGGAGGAGGCGCCGTGGTACGTAGTAGGTACTGACACGTATCCGAAGTCTTCGTGCTGCAGGTGCGTGAAGCGCGCCAGCACGCTGCCCCGAGGCGTGAAGTCCAGCCCCCGCGACAGCTCCACCGCGCTCTGCTCCCACAGCGTGCTGATGGCGTCGGCCCCCGCCACGCCCTCTAGCGCCACTGACGACACGCGCACGCCGGGGAAGTCCAGCTGACACACGCAACGACCACTCAAACACTGCATACCGCAGAGGATGGCGAGGGTTCTAATACCATTGGTATTGCTAGCGACAACCACTCACCACAAAAATGTTGAGTTAATTATGCCACTGCTGATCTTGTTTGGTTATCGAGTGATATGGCTTGGCTATAGCTGACCGACTTATGAAACAAGTTTTATTCAGCTCTTATGAGCCAGCTTCACATTGCATTGGAGACATCACGTCCTTAATCAAACAACTAAACACTCATGCCCAAAGGCAAGATAATATATGCAGGTTGAAATAGGATCAGTATTTAGTCTACCAGAGGGCAACCACTAACGTTTCAGGGGGGTAATGCGCCGAAGGCTACTGAAATTATAAAGCCATACTATCCTAGTCAGATTTTGTGGCTTAGTGACCTTGAAGTCTTTGTTTAAGGTATGTGAGCACCTAAAAATCAGAACCCTCTTGACACTATGGTAGATAGGTATGTTAGAATGTAAATTAAACCTTGTCAGTGCCGTAAGGAACCAGCTTGCTCTTGTAGAGGTTGAAGATGTCATCGATGTAGGAGTGCCAGCGGTAGAACACTGGGTCGCGCATCGCAGTCGCCGAGTCGCCCATTACACCGAATTGCTCCTGACAGCGAATTATAAAGAACAATGAGTTTCAGAAGGTCGATAATGCGAAAGTGTCTGGAACATGAAGAAGGCCACGTTCCAACCAAGTAGATCAAATGGACTGTTTACAGACACAACTGTTTACAATTTAGAAAGGAAAAGTTGTTGTATAGGCATTTTTGAGCCGAAAGTTCACCCATAAGCTTATTGGAATTAGATTTTTATTAATTATGTACTTCAGAGGGTAGTAAATTGTATGGTAAATACTAACGAGATGGCGGTGGTCGGGGTCGTGCGAGTAGGATATGAACACGTGTCCCATGTTGTGCATGTCCCCGTAGTAGGGCCGGTTGCGGCTGATAATGGACGACTCCATCAGGTTGCCCAGCACGTCGATGCCGGTCTCCTCCTCCAGGGGCATCTGGCGCCCGTTGGGCTGCAGCCGAGGGTAACACACACAGTCAGCGACAGGTTTGCTTTTCTCCGCACCACTGATGTGGTAAAAGTGGCAACCCCGAAGGTAAAGAACTAATACTAACTTATGGTCGCTTGCAATACCCCCTTGCAGGCATAGAACACACAAACAAACACATGACCTATGCACCTTCACACAGACAGCTGACTGACGATGGCTCTCACCAGTGTGACAGCCAGGTTCTCAATGGCCTGTAGGAACCGGTCACGCCAGGTCTCCAGCTCGGTGATGTCGCTCCTGATCTGGTCCACGGGCCGGTCGATGTCCTTGATGGTGGTGCCTGCGAACCTATTATAACAAAATACATTGATGTACAATGCTATGTAACCCACATAGCATTGTACACAGCGGGAAATTACTGACACAGTAATATCTCAGCTTCCGTCAGTCGACTTAATTCAATTTTATTTATTATTATAGCATATATACTAATAGAAATGTTGTAATATACTAGTAATTTATACTATTACGATATAAACCGGACATGTAGCGCCATCTCTAGAGCAACAATGGAAGCTACAGATTCACAAGATTTACGTACCGTTACTTAAACACATGTTAGAGTTGTTAAAGCTAAAACATTTTTAAGACTCAATCGACAATGAGATTTATTAGAATAAAAAAACATATTCTGACAATGTGATTAATCAGGCCATAGACAGAGATTTTAATGATCTCTCGAGCATTCTTGCTTTTGATAGTTTATAAATACGATTTGTAATAATTGACTTATAAAGCCGTGGTGGCCGAGTGGTTCGAGCAGTTGCCTGCGACGCAAAGGTCGCAAGTTCGAATCCCGACTGTACCAATGAGTTTTTCTGAACTTAAGTACAGTGATTAGTCACACCACGAGCTTTACGGTGAAGGAAAACATCGAGAGGAAACCTGCATACGTCTGAGAAGAAATTCAAAGTCGTATACTATACATACGACTTTGAATTTCTTTTAAAAGAAAACATCGAGTGGAAATATTTATACGTATGTATAGTCGTGCTTGAGTAACGGCGATGGACTCGCCATCTGTCACGTTGGCACCTAATATACCTCTGGCGGAAAGTGGGTGTGTGGGCTTTACCTAGACACCTCTGCCTACCCCTTCGGGGACCCTTGTGGGAAGGCGTGAGGACATATTATTTATATTATTATTATTATTACTTATGGGAGTAATGGGGGCATCGATAAATCGTGTTGTATTTACCTGGGGGGCCAAGAACGGCTGGCCACTTGAGAATCCAGCTTGGGGAAGTATCCCTCGGCGATGGGCTCGCGGAAGTTATTATAGCGCGCCACGCGGGGCAGGCCGTTGCACAGGCGCTCCATGTTGTACCTGGGGGAGGCCAAACGGACCAGTCACTGACTTTGCACTAGGATAACAACAATACATCACGCAATTTCATCATCATCATCACGCCGAGTCCCTTACTACCAACTACATAAATCAAATTGATCAGACACTGGAGTCGGGGAATGTCAAGAGTGCTCGAAGCCGGCGAGGATATACGAAGAGACTGATGAACGTGGATGAAGTGAAAGAGGTTTCTGCATCTAGAAAGAACTGGCGCTATATATATACTCTGCTTTGCACATGAGGGACTCGGCGTGATGATAAGGATAATGATAAAAATTGGCCGCAGGGAGGCATCGGGTACCTAGCGATGATCTGCTGGTGCATGTAGTAGAAGAGCTCCCCGCGGCGGTCCTTGTTGACGATGGCGCGGTCGGCCGCGTCGAAGGGGTACACCAGGTGCCAGTGCCAGTGGTGCAGGTTGATGCCGATGTCCTCGCGGAAGTACGCCACGCGCTGCTCCGGCTCCGACTCGGCCGCCGTGTAGTTGAAGGGGATCGTCAGGGGCATCTGCACACGTCACGGCCACTGCTGTACTGGACTCCAAATTGCTGAGTGACACGCTCTGCAGCCACGAATCGCCATGACAACGCAATACATTAGGTCTCGTGATTTGATTGCATCAAGGAGTCTTTATTGCCAACGTCGCACACACTCGGTGGTAAAGATCATTTAATATTTAATATATGACGTTCAATAAGTGTAGCCTGGTAGCCCTTCGATAAATAGTAGGCCGAAACAAATGTTGGTACTCCATAGAAAGAAACAAACCAACCACTCTGAAATAAAACTTTGGTTGTCAAGCACCACTTGTAGGTAACCAACAAAATAAAACCAATAAAAAAAAAATATCTACATTACAATGACATACAATAACTTTCTAATATTTTTTGCTGTTCTAGTCAAGACACCGTACCCTGGCTCCAGAAGGCACGGTGGTGGCGACCTCACGCGCCTTGCGGAACACCTTGGGGTCCATGAACTTGTCCGGGAAGGACTCCGCGAAGGTGGGGATGTTCAGACCCTTGGTGTCGGGCCTGGAAACCATTCAATATGTACTTTAACTTCAACGTGATCTACTAATACCTAAGTGTGACATGTAATGAGCATTCGTATGCGAGTAATGTTTGTTACAAGGTTGTCTGGTCTGGCTGGAGATTCAGGTGCCAAGAGGATAGATGGCGTAGATAGTTAGTCAGCCTCTCTCAGATACGCTTTATCAGGATTGGATTGGTGGATCTTGGATTTCTTGTCGTTTTCCTCGGTCGTGATAGATGCCGAGTCCATGGCCGTTTCTCATGCATACATAGGTACGTCAACTATACATACATAGGTACGTCAACTATACATATTTCAGAAATTTGTTCTCTAACGCAAGTTTTAATAGTTTCCTACACCATAAAGCAGCTGGTGATGTGACTTATCACTGTACTTCAAGTTCAGAGAAACTCATTATTTCAGTCGGGATTCGAACTTGCACTATTTGTGTTGCGTGAGTGTACACAAACCACTCGGCCGCCATGGCTTCTTATTCTTATATCCCTAATATTAGTATTCCTTATAGAGTACATACCTGTGTAAGATGGCGACGGAGAGGCAGTAGTTGAACATGTAAGGGTTGACCCTCATCTGGCAGTATGAGCACAGCGACTGCAGGTCCTCGACGTTGCGCATCCCTGCATAGTTGGACACATACACTTAGTATTGACAGCCTAAGAGCAGACTGCGGGTCTATCTGGAAAGCTTATTATAGGTATCGTGCCCCGTGGAGGGGAGATATTTGTCCGATGAATTAGAGTAATTGTACCTTAGATTCTCATGTCCTATGTATGTATGTATGTATATAATGTTCATAGGTAAGTTTAGATTTTTTGGTTCTGAACAATAGCATGCCTAAATTCATAATATATGCTTAAATTGGTGTTGCCCACTTGAAATACTCTTCCTTATCTCTTTCATATATCTTTCGGCCTTGTTTGACTAGTTCCGGCTACCCACTATCGCGGTAATTCTCGGCTCCATAATAAATACAAATATTAGTATAGAAATGAGCGGAGGCTCAGCGTACCCATGAAAATGTCAATGAGCTTGCCGGCCATCTTCCTGTGCTTGGGCACGAAGAGGGAGAACTGCTGGTTGAAGGGCAGCTCCAAGGGCAGCGACAGGTTGGGCAGCGAGATGTTGCGGATGGGCACTGACCGGCCCGCATCGCCGCTGAAGCGGTTGGCCAGCGTACTGCTGACTGCCTTGTACTTGTCCGGCTGCAATACACAACATTATCTACACCTGACATTTATCGCCACTATAAAAGGGACGAGTTTGATCTATACATCTAAATATATATAACTCAAAGGTGACTGACTGACTGACATAGTGATCTATCAACGCACAGCCCAAAACACTGGACGGATCGGGTTAAAAATTGGCATGCAGGTAGATGTTATAACGTAGGCATCCGCTAAGAAAGGATTTTGATTAATTCTACCCCCAAGGGAATAAAATTGGTGATGAAAGTTTGTATGAAACTTTGTCAATTTTAAATCGATCGGGCTGAGACTTTGCAAGCATAGAGTTACTATGACGCAAGCATCCCCTAAGAAAGGATTTTGAGATGCAGGCTAAATAAGATTAGTAACTTTTCAGTTTAAAATATACGAATTTCTATATGCTAGCGCTATCTACATTGAGTTATTTTGGAGAGAAAAATTTGTGTCTGTTTGTAATATTAAAATAACCACGCTTTACTAAATGCATATGGATGTATACACGGTACCTTACATGTACCAAAATATAATTTTTATTTAATTTTGTCTGTCTGTTTGTTCCGGCTAATCTCTAAAACGGCTGGACAGATTTTAACGGGACTTTCACGGGCAGATAGCTGATGTAAGAAGGGGTACTTTTATTTTAGAAACTTATTAGATAAGAATTTGATTCTAATCTAATTAGATATTTATATAGATAGGTGACACGTTCGTTTTACAGTTCTTGGTCTCAAGGGTGAAATTTGTCTGTTTTTACCATATTACCTACAGCATAGTTGTTAGTTTAAAAAGTTGCAAGGCTATTTATTCTACAACTCAACTAGCTGATACTATGAAACCACCGCTAGACACGCGACCGTCAGACCGAATCAATATTAGTTAGGTAGGTACCTAATCAAGTGTATTATCATAGCCTTGGAAACTAGCATTATCTACGTACCATACAAAATTAAATTGATTGAAATAACTCCAGAAAATTGCTTTTAAAGTGATATGCAAATTAAGAAATATGAGAAACCCAATCGAGAAAAATAGCATTAATAGCATTAGCAAACCATACATCCATACATATCACCACTCCGGGTCGCTCACAGGGCAGAGAGAGTAGAGCGCCAGTTCTCTCTAGGCTTACAAACCTTTTTCGCTTCGTTGTAAACAAGAAAATATTTATTGATTGCTAAATTTCAATAGCAGGCGCTACACATGTATAACTACAATTGCATTGTAACATTTGTAACTGGCTGTGCCCCGCGGCGTCACTCGCATTACATTACCTGCTCCCTAGGATGGCAACATGATGCTATTGACAGTCTACAGACTGAATAAACGGGCTATCTATATCAACCATATTTGTTCAGTGAAGTAGTTGAGTTGAGTCGAGTTGAGATGCGATCTATTCGAAAAATGTGCGGAGTAATTATGCGGACCTATTAGATCGAATCCGCAATGAAGAGATTCGCAAATCAACTGGCGTGAATGAGGGCGTGATTGTAAAGATGAAGAAAGGCATGTTACGTTGGTTTGGACACATAGAAAGCATGAGTGAAGAAAGATTGACGAAACAGATATACAAAGCAAAAGTGTGTGCAAGAAGAGGCAGAGGAAGGCCACGTTCCAACTACCTGGATCAAATAGATCGGACTCTGAAGGACGGGAACGTTAAGAGTACTCGAAACCGACGAGCATGTATGAAGAGACTGATGAATGTGGACGAAGCGAAAGAGGTATGTTAGTTTAGAAAGAACTGGCGCTCTATACTCTCTGCCTACCCCGTTAGGGACTTGGCGTGAGGATATGTATGTAAGTAGTTCTTAAGATTGCGTGTTCAAACAAGCACGATTTGTCCCTTTATAATATTTCCAAAGGTGCCTCGCGGTTTCCCCCGCGTAAAATGAAATTTCATTGTTGTTTTAATTTTAAGAATATAACATAATATCCAACCACCAATCCACCTTTGAATCTATCTTTGTGCCGAATTTAATCCAAATTCGTTAAGCCGTCCTAGCGGAATCGAGTTTCTCGAATCGAGAAGCCCAGCTTGGATTATGACAGCCGGCATTTTTTTACGTATTTTTTTAAGTATAGCTTGAAGGAGGAATGCCAACTTACATAGTAGCTGTCAGGAACTTGGAAGGTGACTTTGTCATCTCCCTTCTGCATGAAGCACGGCTCGGAGGGCCGGTCGAAGAACAGCAGCAGGTTGCTCTTTGCGTCAGTCATCTTGGACTCTGAGGATTGCTATTATACAAATAATGGATTAGTCATGTTCTTCATGGATGTGAGCTGATGTTCTTGTGCTAATTCGCATCCGTAAAAATGGGCTTCGCACCTTCCTACAAAGATGCCCAAAGGGATAGGCAGACGTGAAACAACATCCTCTTTTAACGAGTTCGTTTCTTAAGCACGACTATACATAGGTACGTCTTAAATTTCCACTTAAAAGTACGCATGTTTTCTTACGAGCTTTTCCTTCTTTCTCTTTATGTGATTAATCAGTGTAGGTATACTACTTGAAAAAATATCGCTGGTACAGTCAGGATACGAACTTTATATTTTAAGGTGCAGGCGATTCCTCGAAACACTCCGTCACGACGTTTACCCAAATACCTGTCTTATAATACAATTAGAAGTAAGTAATAACAACTCACCTTGAGATTTTGCGGTCGATTTAAAAAACTAAAGAACTTATATAGGTACCTAAGTGACCTAATAACAAAATATACTTAAATTACTATAGGTAAAGTAAGCCGTGAGGAGCACGGCTCGACTGTGCCGCCTGGACAGCCAGGGGAGCTTTAAATACTCATTGATAAGCTACGGGCCGTGTTGCAAGCAAAGCGTGTGCAAAATTCCCCAAAGGATACTGCGGTTGATGTTATCAAACTATAAAATTATCTATACTTGCTGCGCCCCGCGGTTCCATCTGTTTAAAATTTGTTTCCTGATACTGTTTTGTGAAAGAAATCATATTTTAAATAATCTTTCTCAGTGCCAAATATTTACAATTTATTTTTAAAGTTTTTGCGCAAAAAAGGAACACATGTCCTCAGAAACTTGCATTTATAATAGGTACATACATACATATCATCACGCCAAGTCCCTAACGGGGTAGGCAGAGAGTATAGAGCGCCAGTTCTCTCTAGACTAACATACCTCTTTCGCTTCGTCCACATTCATCAGTCTCTTCATACATGCTCGTCGGTTTCGAGTACTCTTAACGTTCCCGTCCTTCAGAGTCCGATGTATTTGATCCAGGTAGTTGGAACGTGGCCTTCCTCTGCCTCTTCTTGCACACACTTTTTTTTTTTTTTTTTTTTTTTTATACTACTTTGGTGGCAAACAAGCATGCGGTCCGCCTGATGGTAAGCGGTTACCGCCGCCTATGGACGCTTGCAACACCAGGGGTATCACTCGCGCGCTGCCGACCCTGCAGGAATCTGTGTGAATAGAAGAATTCTTGAAGAACTCCATGCTGTACTCTACAGGGAAAACCTCAACGGGGAGCTCATTCCATAGCCTGAGCGTTCGCGGAAGAAAACTCCTTTGGAAGCGCACAGTGCGAGACCTGGTTTCAAGGTATGGGGATGAATTCCCCGTCGATGGCGAGAGGTGCGGTGGTAGAAGGTGGAAGTGAAGAACAATTCTGCAGAACACTCCCCGTTATACAAGCGGTAGAACACACACAGGGAGGCAAATTCTCTCCTCAGACTTAGTGGTTCCAAGCCGCTCGTGAGCATGGGATCATCAACTATTCTAGCAGCGCGTTTCTGAACCGCGTCAAAAGGCCCTAGCTGGTATCCAGGGGCTCCAGCCCATAGGTGGCAGCAGTACTCCATATGTGGCCGAATTTGTGACTTATAAAGTTGCAGCCTTTGTTGTGATGTGAAGTACTGCTTAGCTCTGTTGAGCACACCGAGCTTCCTGGACGCCAGCTTAGCCTTGTCCTCTAAATGACCACGGAACTGAACGTCGCCAGAAATATCGACCCCAAGGATCCTAATGCTCTCCGAGATGTTCAGGGGAGTGTTCTGGAATTGTGGAGCCACAGCGAATGGAGTTTTTTTAGCAGTGAACGCACACCCTTGTGTCTTAGTGGGGTTGAAGTGGACTAGGTTTAGTCGACCCCAATCGGAGACACTGCGAAGTGTACTCTCGATTTCAGACACAAGTCGTTCGCGACTCTCCTCCACAGTGGAACGAGGGAGATTAGCACGGCCCGTGTAGTAAGTGTCCCCAGTGCTGTCGTCTGCATAGCAATGAATGCCTTCAATAGAAAGCATGTCATTAATATGCAGAAGAAACAGAGTCGGGGACAACACAGAGCCTTGCGGGACTCCAGCATTAATGTCCATGCTTTCGGAGCAGCTACCGTCAACGACGGCTCTTATGCATCTGTTGGACAGAAAGCTGGCGACCCATTTGCATAATCCCTCTGGCAGTCCGTAGGATGGAAGCTTCGATAGAAGACCGCGATGCCAGACCCGATCGAACGCTTTCGCCACATCCAAGCTAACAGCTAATGCCTCACCTTGACTCTCAATGGCGAGTGACCAACGGTGCGTGAGATATACTAGAAGGTCACCCGTTGAGCGACTGTGGTGGAAGCCATACTGTTGGTCACTCAACAAACCGTGACCCTCTAGATATCGCAGGAGTTGCGTGTTAATCACTCGCTCCATAATTTTAGAGAGGAGGGAGGTGATGGCGATCGGCCTGTAATTTGATGGGTCTGATCTATCGCCCTTTTTGGGCACTGGGTGCACGCGGGCGGTCTTCCACGAAGTTGGGACTTTTTGGGTGGAGTAGGAAAGCGCGAATAGGCGCGTCAAAACAGGACACAATTCAGGAGCACACTGCTTAAGCACCACTGCCGGAATACCGTCTGGCCCGCTCGACTTATGGACGTCCAGAGACAGCATCTCCCGCCGGACCTCCCGTTGGGTTATGCTTATCTCCGGCATAGAGTTCTCACACCGCAAGATAGTTGGCGGTGTGGCGCCTCCGTCATCCATAGTCGAGTTCGAGGCAAAGAGAGAGCCCAATAGATCCGCTTTCTCTTTGGCACTGTGGGCCAAGTTACATCCGGCTTACGGAGTGGTGGTAGGGACGACTGGCAAAAATTTCCCTCAGCAGCCTTGGCAAGGGACCAAAAGCACGGCTGCCAGAAGGGTAGCTAGCGAGTCTCTTACCAATTCTGCTGACGAAATCGAATTTCGCCCTGGCAATCGCTCGCTTACAGTGCCTCGAGGCAGCATTAAGTTTCCGCTTTGCATCAGATATGTTGGGGTCCAGATCGGATCGAGCCGTAGTCCACGCCTTATACATGGCTTGCTTGGATAATTTAGCTTCCTTGCAGGGCTTATTAAACCACGGCTGCTTCTTTACCCCTGTTGCTACTAGCGAGTTTGGAATGTAGCATTCCATTCCCGCCAGTATCGTCTCAGCGACGGCTGCTGCACAGGGGTCCGGATCTTCTGATGCAAAGCAGATCTGCCTCCACGGGTACGATGCGTAAAACTCACGCAATCCATCCCAGTCTGATGCCTTGTAGTGCCACATGCGCCGCCGCCCCGGAGGTCGGGGCACTTCGGCCTTTGCGCACGGCACTTGCGTCCGGACCAGACAGTGGTCGGATGTGCCAGGCGGCGCACCCACCGAGATGGAATAGCTGTCCGGTCGCGTGGTCAGCAGAAGGTCCAGTAAGGAGCTTGTATGGCCCTCGATATCAGGTATTCTGGTTGATTCCTGTACCAGCTGCGAGAAGCCATAAGCCAGGGCAAGCTCGTAAGCAGCCCTCCCCGCGCAGTCAGTGGACCGAGAACCAAGCCACTCAACATGGTGAGCGTTAAAATCTCCTAAAACCACCAACTCCGCGGAGGGGTACTGCTCAAGAACTTTGTCCGTTGTCGATTGCAGGTGCTCAAATAGGCGAACTGTGTTCTGTGTCACCGCTATGGGACCTGTAAAGGCACGCGTAGATTCGGGTGTTGCCACCATAGTCTATGCGCACCCACAAAATTGACAGGTCTCTGTCTTCGAGGCCGTGGAGACGTCGACAGCAAATATCCTCCCGGAAGTACATACATACCCCGGCGCGGCGCACAAAATTGGGTTCCATCTTGTACCCGGGGTAGTTCAGGTACGATGTATCATCGGGGCAGGATATCTGTGTCTCCGTCAGAAATAGAAGAGTCGGCTGCGTCGTCTCAAGGTGTTGGTGGACTGCGTTTAGGTTAGAATGAAGTCCCCTGATGATGCAAAAGTCCATTTTTAATGTGGATGGGGAGGCCGCTGAGAAAAATCTACTATTTTTGTACTTTTTGGCCATTATTGATTTTTAAGGGTGCTGAAAAGGAAGAAGAGGAATCGTTGTGTCGGCATCAACGAGGACAAAGCGCAGTCTCAATCCGCCACAGTGATGTACAGGTAGTGCGGATTGCCGGAGCGGAAGTCGGAAGGGCCCCCGATCCCCCCCTGATGCAGCGGCTGGGTCCACTCCGGTCTCCTCCTCCGGCACGACCACTACACCAAGGACTTTACACACATGTGCGGGTCAGCCTCCCAGGGCGGAGATTAGGTGATCCCTGGGTTCGGGACCCCTACTATATGCGGGCGGCTAGCGGACAGCCGTTTCACCGGGTCTCCCTAACAACCGCACCGACATGCCGCGCCTGGTCACCACCACGGCGGAATTGCACCACTGGTCCTGTGCTGCTGACACACCGCTGCCTCTTGGAGCCTGGCGACCTTACTCACCACAGGAACACGACACACCCGAGGGTAATGCCATTTAGCTGCGATCTTCTGTAAGGTGGAGGTAATGGTACCAGTCGGGCTGCTCCGAATTTGAACGGGAATTGACCGTTGTGCCCTCCCTCCCTTCGCTACACTTTGCTTTGTATATCTGTTTCGTCAATCTTTCTTCACTCATCCTTTCTATGTGTCCAAACCAACGTAACATGCCTTCCTTCATCTTTACAATCACACCCTCATTCACGCCAGTTGATTTGCGAATCTCTTCATTGCGGATTCGATCTAAAATCGTTACTCCGCACATTTTTCGAAGAGATCGCATCTCAACTGCGTTCAAGTTATTTTCATACTTCCTCTGACATACCCAGGATTCGCTGCCACATCTCGTGTGAACATGCTTCCAAGATATACAAATTCATTCACTTGCTCTAGAATTTGCCCATTTACCGATATAGCACACTCAGTCACTTGTTCATCTCTTTCGAATACCAGAACCTTAGTCTTGCCAGCGTTTAGGCGCAGCCCCTTCTTTTCACATTTTTCTTTCATTATGGTAATTAGTGACTGCAGTTCGCCCTCTGATGACGCCAGTAAAACCGCGTCATCGGCGTATTATAATAGGTACCTAGTATTAGTAAGATTAGCGACTCCGTCCGCATGGAATTCAACAAAGGACAGTCTGTATAGAATTTGGATGAAACGAAGGAGGCATGTTAATATAGAGAGAATTGGCATTCTAAAATCAATTTCGTCATAATCGTTTCACAGGAGACGCCCTTATCTATGTGTAGCTGTGTCGGCCCAGCATGCCCGGGTGAAAAAAAAAATTATATTATAAATATATACATAATATATAATACATATATATATAATGTCAAAAACCTAGACTAACACTGGCCCTGTAAAACAGCATAAAACGTCTAAAGTAGGTATGTTTTACTAGAATGATTGATGTCTCCAGGTTGAGGGCATTACCTATCTTATATGACTATCTTGCTTGACGTCTTCTCACAAGGGTCCCCGATCCCGATCCCCGAAGGAATAGGCAGCAGCCGTCTTCCGCCGGAGATACATTTTGATGCTAACGTGACAGATGGCGAGTGTTTGCCTGCCTTCTAAAATTCTTGGAGCTTTCCTTTTGATGGACCACATCAACCCGTTTTCAAAATCACCATTTGCATTTGCTTCCCTTTCTATTGGCATTTATTACCGGAGTTATCAGCTCCCTTCTATTGTTACCATGTAGGCGGTAAACAACGTCTTCTTAAATATAAGACTGACTGTTGTCGGTGTTACTAATGAAGCTCCATTATATGATATGTAACTTGTTAGTAACATATTTTCTGGCAAACAAAATAGGTACGCTCCGCTTGTTGAAAAAGCTCATCGCAATCCATAGCATTTCATACGTGAATGCTGTACTCTAGAGATCACCATGCCGCAGGGAGAAGTAGGTAATGTATAAGAATCACGGTTAACGAGAAATCATAGTAAATCATATAATTTATCAAAAAAAAAAAACAAATAAGCCGTGGCCGTGTGGTTCGAGCAGTTGCCTGCGACACAAAGATCGCAAGTTCGAATCCCGACTGTACCAATGAGTTTTTCTGAACTTAAGTACAGTGATTAGTCACACCACGAGCTTTACGGTGAAGGAAAACAACGAGAGGAAACCTGCATACGTCTGAGAAGAAATTCAAAAAGGCGTATGTATAGTCGCGCTTGAATAACGGCGATGGACTCACCCACTATATACCGCCAGAGGTATATCATGTTGGCACCTGATATACTGTATAAATCGTATCAGAAGTACCACAGATACTTATTAACGTAGATAAAATATCTTGCCCGACTACTGTTCTCTTGCTCCTTCTTTCCAGTTGGGCTATGCATTTGGTAAGAGAAACAATTGTTTGTAAGAAAGTTTTAATAATTATAGAAGTATTGAAAATATCTCCAGTGAATGTATTAACAAAGAAATTAAACAATAAATTTAGTTAGGTACTAACATATGACTTTTACACTATACTAGGTAATAGTCTAGGAATAATTAAACTAAAATTTTCTTTAATATAAATACACTAGAAGTGAATGTATCGAGTCAATATTGAACCTTAAGTAATAGCTAACACAGTACAAACATACATAGAGTGCGTCGCTACAGACGAGAAGAGATGCGACGCCGTAATGTCCAGCATCATAAATAATCGGTGAAGGCCTCTCTCACTCACACACACACGCGCGCTCATGCTGCGTTCTGCTCTAACAACAAAAAATTTGGAACGTGGGGATGCGGTCTAACCGCTCTTGAACAACAAGATGGCCACCTGGCCCAGGTAGAAGTAGATGAAGTGGCGCGTCTCATGCGTCACATACGAGCCGAAGTTGCGCCCAACGATGCAGTGCCATGTGGGGTTGTACTTCTTGTCAAACTCTTTCTTGATGAACGCAGCAATATCCTGTAACCAACCAAACCACATCACATACCTAAAAACAGCTCATTTATATATGTTAACCACAACAGGAAAACCACACATTATCATTCATGGGAACTTTTCACTGCAATCTGTCAGTGCACCCAATCCAGTCATGTTACACCTCATTAGTAAAGTATAGCACAGCAGACTGCTCCACTTGTCCTTCTCCATTTACAAAGTAGTGAATTATTCATACCTTTTCAATGTTGAACTTTTCAAGAGCCTGTGTAGCACAGTCAACTGCATCTTGCTGCATCTCCTCGCTCATATCAGCATTCTTGATAACTGCCTTGCGGTCACACATCTTGTCGGCTGTGTGGCTGTAACATACATGGAATAAGGTTCAATATTCAATACACTGCAACTGCCAGGACAATTAAGACACCTACTATTTAATCTTCCTGTCAATTCCTATATATATTAAGACTAACTAAATAAACACCAGGCAATTTTTTTTTTGCTCATTAGGGCACCTACCCCTATGCAGATAGCCAGGCCAAGCAGTTCCAAGTTCCCAAATTAACAAGTTAATCACTTCAACTACTGACAAAACTACGTAGGTAGTCAGGCTCACTGATCCGCACTATTTCCGAGGTTATCAATAAACGGCACGTCAAAATGCTAATAAGGTTTCATGAGACTGTTTTCCACGATCCGACAGAGAGCATCATCGATTGTTTACATTCAATAACCAGCTATAAATAGCTTCCAATAAAGGTCAGGCGCGAACCCTAGGTTAGGTACCCGGGACTCCAAAGCGCGCCCTTTACAAAATGCGTCAGAATTCACTTCCGTAAATTTGACGCATGAAAATATCAAAGCTATTAAAGCCTGAACGATTATCCAGGCTTTGTTACCTGATCACTGGAGCTGTTGATGAAGGCTTTTTGGTACAGATCCTAACCGAAGCACTAGCAGTAAACCCCGTCATAAACGCGAAATATAACTATTTACTTAAACAATGTGCATATACCAATATGCCTATTTGCCCCAAAAAGATATAAAGTAATCCATCAAATAGCAGATTATATCCATAGAAACTAAAGTTTTATCAATAAATATTGATTAAATCCACGTTCTAGCGAATATTTTGCCAATAAATTTTCTGTCGTCGGACTTTCTTACACCATTTTGTTGAATTATTGTAAAAACTGTAAAACTTCTACATATTATAACTTCTTACATAATTATTGTATTTCTAGAAACACAAAGACACAAAAATACTCACTTTTGCTTCGGGATAAGTACAAATTCTCACGTAAAGATTTTGATAACCGGAGATTCAGTGCCTACTTTCTAGAGGATTCTTTCACAGGCTTCTTTCAGAACAGATTTCTGCTGATTGCGCTAGAGGGCGTTCGAAATTCAAAGAAATTCGAAAAATAAACTTTAAGGTTGCGTTCGTTCTGATATATCAATAGTGACTAGCCAGGAACACATTATTCACAAAGATTATATATGTTTGATACATTATACACAATTTATTTGATAGAATATAATTGATTTTATTAATTACATAGCTTTTGAATAATCTCAACTATGTGGGCATGTATATTTGCTTATCAGTAATATCAAGAAGCACGAGAAGGGAGAAGAGATTTGATTATCAGAATAATTACTTTAAACATGTAATGCACTTATCTTACCTCTTTAAGTCTTACTTTGTGGATGAATCTTTATTATTATATAATAAATAATATATCCTCACGCCTTCCCACATGGGTCCCCGAAGGTCCCGATTAAATTCCTGTATAATTGTTATTTAATATTGTTTTTATAATTATGATTTATAATTTTCATATTCGCTCCACAGAAATTGTAATGATCAGCACAGTATATCCCTGTGTCCTAAAAAATGATTTAACTTTTTTCTGGGTATGAATTAAAAGTTCCTTCAACAAAATGTGAAAAGCCATAAACAAATTTGCCAAAGTACTCTATCGGGATGTCAACTTGATTTCCGGTTCCTGCGATAGCTAGCTGTCACGATACAACTCTTACCAGACGCCATATTGGATAAGTTTCATGTTCATGTGAGAAACGCCGAGTCTAAAGTGGAATAAAAATATATAATCGTCTATTAAGTTAAGTTGTTGCCAAAATAAATCACAATGTCTGGTGGGAGTAGTAGCAATAGAAATGAGTGCAGAATATATGTAGGAAACTTACCGCCAGATATAAGGACAAAGGACATTCAAGATCTCTTTTACAAATTCGGCAAAGTTACATTCGTTGATCTTAAAAACAGAAAAGGTCCACCCTTCGCATTTGTTGAATTCGAAGATCCAAGGTAAATGACAATAAAACATTTTATTTTGTTATGTGGGTATCGTAAGAAACTGTATTCGTTGGCTTATCTTAAATCATTACACGTAAGTAGATATTACATTCCTTGAAGTATTAATTTCGTTAGCAACCGTCATATAAGTTGCTAAATTGTTATGCATAACTTGCATCGTGATTGTTTAGATATTTGGCGTCGACCATGTACACATCTCCCAATATAATTAGCTAACTAAAGTGGGTGATGCGTACTAATAGTAAGAAACCACCTTATTACTACATGATATTGTGATACTGGCAGTAGACATAAATTAGGTCAAAGTTATTTTACACTAGTATTTCTATCTAAGGGGTCCTAACCTTACTTATTTAGATAGAATAACATTATAAGTCTCAAGCTTTTTCCACCACTTGAAAAAGTGGGTTTTGCAGGATGAATATCATATGCCTCTGCTTCCACTTTGTCAATCACATAATAGAGTACCTGATATTCTGCCACCCATCCGGTGAGAGATGATTAAAGTATATCTTAATTATTATCTATAAATAGCAAAAAATATCCCTCTGAGGGTTCCCTGTGATAGATAATTATGAACACATAAATAATCTCTTAGGACATTTCCTTATGCAACCACATGTGGCATCGTAGACTAAACTGCTAATATTTGTGTTCATCACACAAATGTATGCCCTCAGCAGGAATCAGTCCATTGATGGTTTTCACTTATTACATTTATGTACTATCAGTATACTAATGCCTTATGTCTATTATCAATAGCAATTATGTAGTTTGTTTGTAAATATAGCAATATTTAACAATGGAGCAGATGAGTGGCTTCTTCACAATATATTTGTGTTACTGCTTGTCATTTGTGGTAATAAAGTTTGTTTGGACACAAATGGAGCTGTGGCAGCCAACCTCGCATCATTGCTATTAATTATACCTACTGGTGAATTTGTAATTCAAATTTAACAAAGGGCATAGCAGAGTTCATACATAATATCCAGTGTTATTCACAGCCACACAGTATGGTTAGAAGCTTCTTATATCCATATGTCACAACACACTATTGTATTACATTTATCATTTTATGCAACTACTGATAGGGGACATAGTCCTCATGATAACAAAGTTAATAGTTGTATTGTTTACCACATTTATGTGTTTGATGTTACAAACTTATCTTTGTTTGCCTTCAATTACATGTCATTACTGTTCTACCCGGAGTTGTATTCTACTCGGCTTCATCCTGAACACTGCTGCCGTGCAGGACTTTATATCCTGGTGTCTGCTTTTCTGATTTATACCTATCCATTCAGAATTAACATATTTCTCATACAGCTTAACAATTTTAATGGTGTGATATTCTTAACTTATTAGCATACATTTTAATCATACATGCCACTTTCATACCGCAAAATCTAGTCAATAAACATAACAGGAGCAGGTTTTTCTGAATCAAGTCGGCGGTGGTAATATGGAATACGGTCGCACGGAGCAGGAACGAGCGTATAACGTATAACGTAGAGCGTAGCTAAGCGGCGGGCGTGGGCGTGCGCAGGGACGCGGACGACGCCGTGCGCGCGCGCGACGGGTACGACTACGACGGGTACCGGCTGCGCGTCGAGTTCCCGCGCGGCGGCGGCGGCGGCGGCCGCGGCGCTCGCGGCGGGGGCGGCGGCGGCGGCGGCGGCGAGCGCTGGCCCGGCCGCGCGCCCGCCCGCGGCCCGCCCGCGCGACGCTCCGAGTACCGCGTGCTGGTCACGGGCCTGCCGCCCTCGGGCTCGTGGCAGGACCTCAAGGACCACATGCGCGAGGCGGGCGACGTCTGCTTCGCCGACACCTTCAAGGACGGCTCGGGCGTCGTCGAGTTCCTGCGCCACGAGGACATGAAATACGCTGTCAAAAAATTGGATGACTCCCGATTCCGAAGTCACGAGGTTTGTTCGACGATCTTTCCGGAAGTGGCACGGTGGAGCCTCGCCCCGCGAATTCGCCTGTGGTACTGTGTTGTTTCTTATAGAGTCGGCTATCTCCACGTTAAAGTCCTATGTGAAAGCCTAGCCTATTGCCTAGTCGTTTTGGAGAGCTGGACGAAGGGACGAACAGGCAAGATATTATTAATATCAATATCATAGACACTGCAATATAAATGCGTATCTGAATGTGTCGACTTGTTGCGCAGGGCGAGGTGTCGTACATCCGCGTGAAGGAGGACTACGGCGGCAGCGGCGGGGGCAGCGGCGGCGGCGACAGGTACCCCGGCGAGCGAGATAGGTGACGAATGGTTTTGTTGTTGGCCCGCCCCCTACATGCACATCACGTGTACTATACCCACGAGGTATGCCTCCTTAACATATCTATGGAGTACACACCGAGGAACACGACACACCACATAGTTGTTTGCTTTGGTGTGCTTTTCTTTAATTAGTGGACATGTATAGCATTTATTTTCTACTATTGTACATTCCTATTAATGTTTTACATAAAAATCCTTCGTATCACGCATACAGTGCTTGTAGGAGTTTCTGGTGGTGCCTTAGCAGTTTCTCAACGTGAGCCGCTTTTCAAAGAAGTATATAATTACTAATAAACATTATAAATAAGTGCGACAAGTCACTTACGCCGATAAGTTAATAATTGCTTTAACAAGGTAGATATCCTGATCACCGCCAAAAACTCCTTGAAGACCAGGAACGAATTCTTACTTCATCATTTACTTAGTAAACTAGCTGTGCCCCGCGCTTGTGTTTTCTTACTCTTTTTCTCTTTGTGATAAAACATATCCTATATTAACACATGACCATGATATGACCAGGATCCAGCCAATCAAATTTCGTTCGGTAGTTTTTTCGTGATAAAGGAACAAATATCCTCACAAACTTTCGCATCTATAATATCAGTCGTTTACGCAACGTTAGGGACCGTCCATTAATTACGTGAGGTGTTGTGGGGGTCACATCGAACATCACCAAATTTCACGTGGTCTAGGCAATTATTCCGTAATGGAATGTACCGCCAGAAACATTTTAAAATTGGGAAAAAAACTAGGTAAAATTCAATAAGAATGCTATTTACTTAAAATAATAAATAATAAGCAAATCAATTTTTAAATAAATCTAACGCGATCAAGCACAGATATTAACATAATTATATTTAAAATATGTAATATGTATGTATTTCCAAAAATCTCACGTCAGGCGGGGTAAGGGGTCGAAAAAATCGCCAAAGTCACCTCGCTTAATTAATGGATGCCCAGTAGTAATATATAGTTATTATTAGCTGTGAATTTAGTGTAGTCAGTAGTAGCAAGTAGTAGTGTGCATGCATGCGTCGTGATGCGAGGTGTAAGGTGCGAGGTGCTTGTGTTCAGGTCGCGCTCGTACTCCCCGCGGCGGCGCGGCTCGCCCACCTACTCGCCCGTGCGCCGCTCCTACTCGCGCTCACGCTCGCGCGACCGCGACCACGCCTACTGAGGTCAGCGACACGCACACACACACACACACACACACACATACACACCTCTAACACTACATAAGTACATACCTACATTTATATCTCCATTCATAACAGATTCTTAAATTCACTAATCAGTATTTGAATAAGTTGCTTTCTTCCTTTAGTTATACATATCCAGTGCCACTTTTAAAAAAAGTAAAACAAACCATCAAACATACCTGTAACATGAAAGTGCTCATAAATTTTTTTTATCCTATCGTTTAATCAGGTTGTGTGTATATATATGTGTGCATGTATGCAATGGTCCCAAGTGCCGGCAGATCGGCACGAGTTGTTGCGTCGTGTCATACAAACTACTAACAATGACTGCACAATAGTTTTGGCAACAAATAATAACTGAGATAATATCATTAAGATACGATTTAGAATATGACACACGAGGTGACAATTGAACTTCACTGAACATTTTGTGAGACTGACAGTTCAAGTGATTTTAAGCATGAGTAAATGAGATTTTGTTAACAATTGTATGGTCGAATCAATTATTGTGATCTCTATACTATACAAGACACTTTTATATTTATACATATTACTACCTATTGTAGATGAATAATCTATTTTATGACGAGACGATGCGATAATGTGTCGCATCATAATAATGTTAATATATAAGGAGCAGTGCTACTGAATATTAATTACTTTTATTATTTTATATTACGAGGTTCCTCGCAACAACGCGCAAAAGTGCGAAAGCCATCGATCGGAACAGTGGATCGGATTACAAAACAAGCGTCTCTTGTCCGAATATTGGGGAGACTAGCCTGGATCCAAAGGATACCCCCGGGATGTTCGCTGGACCGATCGAACCGGATTTTGGATCACACGAGCCTTGTACGCTCTGCGCCTTTCCATTCGCGTGCCCACCTGCCGCTCGGTAGGCGCGATACTCGCATAGGACCCTTGCGTCGTTCGAATGGCCAGTCGCGTGTGGACGAGGAGGCCCCGCCGCCGAATAGAAAGGTGCGCAGCGTACTCGGGACTGGACCCGCGGCGGCTCCTACTGGCCTAGTGCTGGCCGGCGGGGCGGGAACTGAAGGTGGTGTGTTTCGACAGCGAGGCGCGGCGGAGGCGGCGGCGGCGGCGGCCCGGCGCGCCTCGGCCCCGGCCAGGCCCCCGCCAGGCCCCCGCGGCAGGCCCCGAGGCTAGGCCCCCGCCCCCGGCCCCCGGCCCCGGCCGAGCGCGCCGAGGCGGGGCCGGGGGCCGGGGCCCACGCCGCACTTAGTCTTAAGCGACGCGACGACTATCACTTGAAGCCGTGTAACTAAAAGAGTTTTCTTTTGTTTCATCCACTGTGGATTGGGATCGTGGGATGGATTGCTTGGCTGGAGGTGTGTGGACGGATCAGGCTAGGGCTGGCTCGCGGCGGGTAGGACGGCCACGGATCGGACCGGACCGGACCCAGGATGTCGCACCGGATCGCACCTAGGTCGCCCGGATCGCGGATCACGGATCACGGATTACGGACCTGGGTATGCTATTGTAATTATTGCAAATAACTTATGTTGAGTGCACGCTCGATACAAAATATTAATATTTTTGTTTGGATACCCTGACTCACACCTTATTTGCTTCTCGATGTTCTGCCATTTGTTCCTAGACGTAGGGCCTCGGTCGGTCCGACCGTGTCGAGTTAGCTTCGCCACTAGAGTGAGCCCTGACGAGCGATGCCACATAATACAGCATGCTTGAGCTTGCGGCGGCTCGCTGGGCCATACTTGGCCACTCATTATTGTAATACTTGTAGGCGGCTGCCCTCGCCGGTGTGTGGACATGGATATATCATAGTTTTAATTGTCAAATGTAATTTAGATATTGGATCTGCATTCCAAAGACCAACACAGTTTGATGGACTTAATAAATTCCTGACGAAATTAACAAATATGTTTTATTTACATTAACTCTACAACCAACTACAACAACGTTAATCCTCGCTCGCCACTTAATTAAGCTAAATGTACTCTAAGTAGTAAACAGGGGTCCTCAGGCCCCACAGTATAGCCTTGTTACGTAACAACAGTTTCATATTTTAAACCCCGAGTGTATGGCGCACGTGCCGAAGGTGAGGTTCTCGTAAGTGACCTGCCGGAAGCCGGCGTCCTCTATCATCGTCTTGAACTTTTCCTGGAACAAACATTTCATTGTGATTGGAAAGCATTTCACATGATTCTAATACAAGCGGCCAGTCCCTCCAGACAACATCTTTCATATCACGCTTTCCGATATCTATAATTTTTATCAGTTGCCAAAAAAGTTTTACGCTGATAATGTCATCACCATACAATGGTTAAGCTTGAGCCTGGAGAGTGTGTTAGCTTATAGTGGCTGAGCCACTGTCATAACATAAGAGAGACAAAGCAAGCAAACCTGGTTAGGGAACTGGCGAATGCTCTCGACGAGATACTGGTAGGGCCGCCACTGGCCGGCGAACAGCTGGCCCAGCACTGGGATCACTTGGAACGAGTACTGGTCGTACACCCTGCAACAACACCATATTGCAACCACCCCGGCCACAACACCCGAGACGCTTTCAAGCACAATTACTTTAGTGACTACACCTCAAAACAAATGTTATATATATTAATACTTGATAGACTGGAATACCCATACATAAGGTAACATGTAAAGTAAAAAATAGTAAATCTTACAAATTTAGAAGCCTACATTATGACGCAGAAACTCACGGGATAAGCGGAGATGATAAAAAATATATTATTCAAAATAAGGGACACAGGGATTACTTATTGATCGTCACATACTAATGCATTCACATTTCACATTAATGTCTTCATAGATACTCGCTTGGCGTAAAATGTAACTGACCATTGCAATGTGTCGTTGGGCAGTTGGCTGAATTCTAAACACATGAACCGCCCGCCCGGTGTCAGCACTCTGTACGCCTCTTCTAGTACCTGCAACGTGAACCTCGTGGTAGGTGTTACTGGTCACTGGTAATGGTACGGTGGCTGAAGGAACCCAGCCAACTCGACACCGTCATACCAATACGAACTCATTCACGTTAGAATAGGTACCGTATAACTACGGAATCAGATGAAATTGGCACAGATTTGCTTATTAACTGGATAGCAGAGTACAGCAGTGCCCCACGTTGAACCTGCGTAACATTTGATTTAATTGTGTTAATCCAGCTAATAATCTATCTCTGTGACAAATTCCGTACCAGAGTTATTGCGTGTAAGAGGAACAAACTCGCACTTATAATATTAGTAGGATAAGTGGAATTTTCCACCAGATTACCAGAGCTGCTTCGCTCTAGCTCATTGTAGTATAGTATTACCTTATCAACGTGCGTGCAGTTCCTAATCCCGAAGGCGATGGTATATGCGGTGTAGGACTCGTCTGGGATGGGCAGATTCTCCGCATCCGCACACAGCCAATCCACGTCCACGCCGCACGATTCTTTGGTGTAGCCTAGTCTGGGCAAAGGGTAGGTAACTATCATAATGGAACCATTGCCCCATCAGTCTACTGAAAGTGTGGAAGAATAGGCAGATTCAAGGATGACGATGTGCGGAGTACATGAAACTGAAATCATATAATATTTATTATATGATGCTGTGTTTTAATACATTCGACCTTTACCTGTCCGCCCGCACCTTGCCCACATCCAGCATGGCTTGGTTGATGTCGCACACCGTGACACTGCTCCGAGCTCCTGCTGCGCCCGCGCCCAGGCTCTGCAGGTACTTTATGTACCTGAATGTGATGTCACCTGCAATATAACAACACTGTTATGTACTGAAGTGAGGGTAGGATAATAAAAAACCAGACTGGAGTTGTCAACTATCCAAGTGAGCTGTGCTTCCACAATTTACCACTATTCACCATATTTTGTGAGTACATAACAAACACATTTCTTTAATAACAATAACGGCAAAGAAGAGGTATTCGGCCTGCTTGATGGTAAGCTGTTACCAACACCTATGTAACATCAGGAGTAACAGGAGTATAAATGAAATATTCCAAAATGGGGATGAAGAGGGAAATTTATTTAGACAAGGTGATCTATTCTGTTAGTCTGCCCTCTCAGATATCCAGGGACATAATGCTTGTTTTTGATAGAATTTTATTTATTCAATAATCTACCTAACTATATATCTCATACATATCGAAATATATTTTTTTCATATGAAAACAAACAAATACTTACCAGTCCCACCAGCCATATCAAGCAGCTTAGTCTCATGAACTGGTGACAACCGCTGTATGAATATGTCCTTCCATAGCCTGTGCACTCCCATAGACATAACATCATTCATCAGGTCATACTTCTCCGCCACTGTCTCAAACACATTGTGTACTGGAAAATATGGACATTAAATCAAAACCACAATAAACTTAACATGAAATCATCAAGATCATGTTTGCAAAAGAGTTGACAAACATTGTGATGAGACATAAGAAATATTTTTTTTTATGAGATTAAATGGCCTAAGACCTGTTAGTAATGGGGAACATGTGTGTAATGGTGAATGGGGCCATGATGGTGTTGATGGGCAGCAAGCAGCAAGTCTCAGCAAGAATGCTCGAGTTGCTGTCCACAATGTGATATTGGTGCCTACTTTATTGTATGGCAGCAAATTATGGGTAAGTCAGAGGAAGTAAGAAAATAGCTTGAATGCAGTTGAGATGCAACTCTCTTCGAAAAATGTGTGGAGTAACAATCTTACATTGAATCTGCAAATCAATAGGCGTAAATGAGGGTTTGATTATAAAGATGGAGAAAGGCATGTTACATTGGTTTGGACATATAGAAAGAATGAATGAAGAAAGATTGACGAAACAGATATACAAAGCAAAAGTGTGTGCAAGAAGAGGCAGAGGAAGACCACATTCCAACTACCTGGATTAAATCAGACAGACGCTCAAGGACGGGAACGTCAAGAGTACTCGAAACCGACCAGCATGTATGAAGAGACTGACAAATGTGGACGAAGCGAAAGATGTATGTAAGTCTGCCTACCCCGTTAGGGACTCGGCGTGATGATATGTATGTATGTAAGACGTGATCGTTGAATTAAGTATGTGATATAACTATCTGAATATATACTATGCCTTTTTTCCATTTTTCGTCTTCATCAACTGTCTCAAAGCCAAAGTGAGTTTTTCCTTGATGTTCGCTACCAGTGTCCTTCGAAGCAGTCTGTGTGGACAATGCTCGTAGTCGGTACAACTGCTGCGAAGGTCTTTTGCTGTTGAACAATTTGAGTATCCCTTTTCTTAGCGCCATGTCCAATATTTAATTGTTTTCCAATCAATCCAGTAGCCAAAAGGCGTTCAACCCTCCGTTCCGTCAGTCAATTCAATTCAATAAAGTTTAGGGTAAATATTAATTGATAAAGAAGTCAGAAGCACACACAATAGGTACCTATCCTATCCGGCTACCACTCCAGTCTCCAACTCCATTCATTCGGATAAGAAGGCCGTAGGGTTATTTTATTTTATTTCTTGAAGAGATTGATAGTATGCAGGTTATGCAGCCGTCAAACTGTATGTCATTCATGTTGAAATAATAACAATAACGTTAACATTAGTAATACGCAGATTTTTATTATTTGTTTATTAATATTTTTTATTCACAATAAGATTCCATATTTAATGCATGATAGATATTGGTTAGCCAAATTAATTAACTAAGTCACCGTCGTATATATTGCTTTAAAAGGGAACGGCGTTCTATATTAAATTACAAATTAAATAAATAAATAAATATTGGATTGGACCTGCGTCGACATAAATTAAAAAAATATAGCTTGTCAAAACATTTCAAAAGTTTTGACACTTCTGGATTATTCATATTTATCAATATCAGCACCAATAATAATAAAAATTGTCTCCTATTCATAAATTCGTCATCTTTGGATCAGAAAATGACGATAAATACTTCTTTCCTTTCCTGTAAAAGAAGAAGAGAACCGTAAGAGGAACAAATATAATTTATTTACAATTGTAAAATAGCATGACAAAATATTATAGTAATTACCTAGCTTGAAACATAAAATACGCTGAATTGAAATAGCACCATGTCCACTCAAAGTGCGGGTCAGTACAAACATTTTATTATTTTAAATTACCAGACCTCTATAATAGAAAGGACCACATCATATGTTTTTTTCTAAAAAGTCATTCTTATCAATATGAAAACAAATAATTGTAAGAATCATATAACATGAAGATAGACTTGTTTACAATAGGACTATGACACAATGCTAACTAAATAAGTATATTTAGAGACTAAAATATATAATATAATAATAATATATCCTCACGCCTTCCCACAAGGGTCCCCGAAGGGGTAGGCAGAGGTGTATAGGTAATACCCACACACCCACTTTCCACCAGAGGTATATTAGGTGCCAATGTGACAAATGGCGAGTCCATCGCCGTTACTCAAGCACAACTATACATACGCCTTTTGAATTTCTTCTCAGACGTAAAGCTCGTGGTGTGACTAATCACTGTACTTAAGTTCAGAAAACTCATTGGTACAGTCCAGATTCGAACTTGCGACCTTTGCGTCGCAGGCAACTGCTCGAACCACTCGGCCACCATGGCTTACTACTAAAATATATGTAACATCTATTTTATGAATAAAAATATTTCTTATAGGCAATCAAAACCAGTATCCAATCCACAAGCTGCAGCATTACCAGCAGACCTACAACTGGGACTGTGGTGTGTCCTGTGTACTGATGTTGCTGTCTCCACTACAGCGAGAGGAATTCCTGAACAACTTTCAAGCTATATGCCAGGAGGAGGGCTTTGGGCAGTCAACATGGACTATTGACTTGTGCTATTTATTGAAGAGGTATCTTGACTGTATTTGGCAAGTAGTGTGCAATCTTGGTACATGATGTTACAAACAAATGGTCCAAGTAGTTCTTTAATGCAGGTATTCACAATGTTTTCCGATACCTTAGAGCTTTTTGATGGTTTGATTTTGGTGTGATAAATCACTGTACTTAAGATTAGAGAAAACTCATTAGTATGGACCGCGAGGAACAAACATGGCTTTGCACATACATATTAAAACCAGTGTGCCACCCCATCTGTTACTGAACATGTGTATGTATGGTGGCAGTAAACTTTGTTGGCTGGTGTTTACTTACATTTGTGTTTCAGGTTTGGCATCAAACATTGCATGTACACAACCTTCCTGGGAGTCAACGAGGACTATAAGAGACTTGGGTATTACAATAAAATTATAGACAAAGTAAGTTTATTAAGATTTTGCCATGGGATATAATCATTTTTAAAGAACACTGCTTTTCTTATATATAGGTACATTATATTGGCTAATAGTTACCTTCACTATAAAGCTTGTGTGACTCATTAATAATAATAAAGAATAATAATAATATATCCTTTATTGTACAAACACACACATTTACAAAATCAAACAGAAATGACAAAGAAAAACATATAGTAGGAACAATAGGCGGCCTTATCGCAAAAGCGATTTCTACCAGGCAACCAGAGTAGAGAGAGATAAGAAACAGAGAAAGAAAAGGTAGGTGTGACAGTTGAGAGGATGAAATAGAAACAATTATTATAATATATAAATAATAGGCATTCTACATAAATAAATACGAAACATATACTTATAACATACATACAATAATATATACATGTATACATATATATAAACAAGTTAAAAAGAGAAAAAGTGTTCAAATAAAAGCTTTTTGAAGGAGATTAATGTTTGTGCAAGCCTGATGTTCTGGGGCAACGAGTTCCAAAGACGGACAGCTTGCGCAGTGAAAGACTTGGAATAGGAAGAAGAGGTGAAGGTAGGAGTTTTCAGGACAAGTTCTCTGGTTGTACGTATTTACATATTATTATTTATAAGTTCAGAAAAGCTCATTGAAACAGTGGGATTGGAGCTTGCTGTCTCGCATTGCATACAAATTCTGGAAGCACCCGGCCACCAAGGCCGAGTAATAACAATAGAAATGTTCTGGCGTAAGGACCGAGATCGGGTCCGGCGCCGCTTCGCCGAGGCAGCGAGCGCCGGGATAGAAGTGCGCGAAGGCTCCGTGTCCATGGAGCAGCTCGCGGCGCACCTGGACGGGCGCGGGCCTGCCGTGCTGCTGCTGGACGGGGGGCTGCTGGCCTGCCGCTGGTGCGGGCACAACCGGCTGGGGGCCGCGCTCAGGTGGGTCGGGGGCTGCTGGCCTGCCGCTGGTGCGGGCACAACCGGCTGGGGGCCGCGCTCAGGTGGGTCGGGGGCTGCTGGCCTGCCGCTGGTGCGGGCACAACCGTCTGGGGGCCGCGCTCAGGTGGGTCGGGGGCTGCTGGCCTGCCGCTGGTGCGGGCACAACCGTCTGGGGGCCGCGCTCAGGGGGGTCGGGGGCTGCTGGCCTGCCGCTGGTGCGGGCACAACCGTCTGGGGGCCGCGCTCAGGTGGGTCGGGGGCTGCTGGCCTGCCGCTGGTGCGGGCGCAACCGGCTGGGGGCCGCGCTCAGGTGGGTCGGGGGCTGCTGGCCTGCCGCTGGTGCGGGCACAACCGTGGGGCCGCCCAGGTGGAGTCGGGGGAGCTGCTGGCCTGCCGCTGGTGCGGGCACAACCGTCTGGGGGCCGCGCTCAGGTGGGGCGGGGGCTGCTGGCCTGCCGCTGGTGCGGGCACAACCGCCTGGGGGCCGCGCTCAGGTGGGTCGGGGGCTGCTGGCCTGCCGCTGGTGCGGGCACAACCGTCTGGGGGCCGCGCTCAGGTGGGTCGGGGGCTGCTGGCCTGCTGCTGGTGCGGACACAACCGTCTGGGGGCCGCGCTCAGGTGGGTCGGGGGCTGCTGGCCTGCCGCTGGTGCGGGCACAACCGCCTGGGGGCCGCGCTCAGGTGGGTCGGGCGCTGTACCTGCCAAACATGACGGGATATGCAGGTAGAAAAAAAGGCGTGGCGGCCGCGTGGTTCGAGTAGTTGCCTGCGACGCAAACATCGCAAGTTCGAATCCCAACTGTACCAATGAGTTTTTCTGAACTTAATTACAGCGATTAGTCACACCACGACTTCTGAGAATCAATTCTAAGGCGGATGTATCTCGCCATCTGTCACGTTGGCACCTAAAATATATATTTGACCGAAAGTGGGTGTGTGGATATTAATTATACACCTCTGTCTACTCCTTCGGGGACCCTTGTGGGAAGACGTGAGGATATATAACACACTCAGTCACTTGTTCATGTCTTTCTATCTCCACAGCCTTAGTCTTGCCAGCGTTTAGGCGCAGCCCCTTTTTTCCGCCCTTCTCCCCTCGTCCTCGCATCAAACGTACAAGAGTTCGTAGAAAATAATGATGCGTGACGACAGTATTAAAAAATCTAAGATTTAATTACTTAGGGGCAAACAAATAAAATATATTTCGTGTAAAATTTAAACGAAATCGAGATTAACATGTATAAAGTACTAACGGTCCGTCCCGGCTTCGAACGGACATAAGATTAAAAAAAAAAAAAAATATAGCCAATGTCACTCAGGGTGAATGTAGCTTTCTAATGGTGAAAGGATTTTTCAAATCGGGCCAGTTCGGAGCTTATTCAAAACAAACAAACATGTCTATCTATCTTGTTGGTTGTAATGGGGTATATGGTGAACTTGGGTGGCTGCAGACGCTGCTGGGGCGGCGGCTACTCGGGCCACTACGTGGTGGCGGTGGGGCGGCGTGGTGGTGAGGCCGGTGGGGGCGGCGGGGGCGGTGGGGGCGGCGGGGGGCGAGTGGGGCAGGTGTTGTACCTCGACCCGCGCCGTCCGCGGCTGTGCGCCGCCGCCGCGCCGGCGCTGCTGGCGGCGCGGCGCGCGCCCGGCACCGACGAGGACGTCATCCTCATCTACAACAGCTACACGTGACGCCGCGCCCTCCACATGCCTCCACGCTGCTTCTGACACACGTGCTGTGTTTAATTTAACTTATCGTTACTACTATAGCTATTGTTCATTTTCATTTATTACTAATTGCTCCAAAAATCGCCATTAAAATTGTATATGTACACAGAGCGGTCATTGAACATTTGACACAATTCGCCTTGACTACACTGTCACACAATCTCGCATGCATTGCAAACCAAATATATGTTTTTTGTTAACGTATGTACACATGTATGTACGATCACGGCTACATGTAGTCACTGCGCTCTAAGCTCACTTTCACTGTATCCACATTCCTCACTCCTTTAATATCACGATTTGAAGGTTTTGAAATGTTCAATACTTCAATTGCTAGCAAAAAGGTTCATTATACAGTTGAGAAAAGATAAGGTTCATGGTCGTCAAAGGTTCTTCCGTCCTTCCCATTAGGATACTAAGACTTGATTGAAGAATGAACTTGAAGAAGGAAAGAGGTTTATTACCACCTACACTGTACATAATAGCGAGCAAATTTGTTATTACCACTTAAGTATTGAGATTAATGTATATTATCTATGTATACACGAGCCGTCACGTGCCTTGGTGTTTACTTATTTATTGAAAACTTTCTATTTATCGAAACTGTCGACACTGAAGTCTAGAGACGTAGACATGTATTCAATAATAAACGAACATTTCATTGTAAGTGGGGTTATTTTTCCAAATTACTGAAACCTACCTAATCATATAGTTATAGCGTTCTGCGAAATAAGTTTGACAGATTGTTATTGCTATCTGTTTTGAACTATTGACACTCGCTGATAATACATGCGGGGAATACCCGTGAATAATGTGGCTTGGGCATCCATTCACATTATAAATAGGTGTTATCGGTACCTACTTATTCTTAGGTAAATAAATAATCCCCGCCAGTGTTTTTAATGGTCTATGGATAATGTAAAAAGTCACAATATTTTTGGATAAAAGTTTAGGAGTTATTATTTCCACTTATTTTCTGAGGTATTTGTTTGTCTCATATCAGTAGCTTATATTAAGTTACTTTTGAGACTACGTACAAAAGATGTGTGAGGCGCTCTGGCATGTGGCCCGCCTGTAAGTTAACGCGGTTACCAAAACCATCGAAGAGAAAACCACAAACCAAATAATAAACGTATAGCGAGCGATTTAGTATCCGGCATCGTAACGGAGCGTCCCATCTATCGAGATTGTTATTGGTAATAGTTGTCTATCACTTTGATACACTGTATCTATATATGGCGGTTACATACCTACTACCAACTGTATATCATTAAGTTACTCTTAGTTAATATTAGTTAATCTAAATAATGTCCTACAAATCGTTAGTGATATAAAAAGACCTACAGATATTCCTGAGGTTATGTAATAGTTGAGCTGAATACGATTTTGGGGTAGTGGCAATGTAGACTATGCTCTAGTTCATAGATATGAGAGCATGTAACGACGGCTGTGGGTAATTCCCGAACATAGCACAACAAACATTATATTTATTCTTATCATATAATATTGAGTAGCTAAAATTAAACTATCTCAACTTAAGATAATACCGGTACCTATAGTGGAGTAACTGGAGAGTCGTGGCCGACTGGCTAAGGCAATAGGCCAAAATATCAAAATTGCTGGTTCAAGCCCCCAAGTAGCTATGATGTAGACTTACGGAGACTTAAATCATCATGAGTAAATCTGCATCCATAGGAGAAGACATTCAAAGTGTAACGTATTTGTCTTACTTGACAAAAGGTCTGACATCGCCACTGACGACAAATGGCATAACCATTAGGTTTAAGGCAATGATTACAATATAAGTATACTGCGATGGTTTAAGGTAAGATGCCTACAGCCACTGACGACGACTGTTACTGACGAATCTCTGTTAGCGCTTAAAGGTTACGAAAACCACTAGGTACTACCAGGGGTCGTTTGATTGCCACTCTTAAAACAATATCTTATGATTTCTTCTAGCCTTCAGAAACTAAAGCGTTATGTGAATAACTGACATAAGCAATAGTTATGCTATTTGGTATACCTACCTTGTTGTTTACACTTCTTACCACATAATGTATTATTCCTGCAATCGTGTAAAAAGTTTTGATTTTTGTTGTATGGTCGCAGCTTGAGCCAACACTTACAAGCTACCTACCATTGGGTACAGTGCTTGGGCAGATGTGTCACCGTCAAATAAATAGTGATGACTTGATTGAATATACCTTGGACCTCCTCTAATACGCTAGTTAATATTTTATGTATTTTGTAGATATTTGGGCTACTGATAAATCAGTTTCATAAATTAGTACGAAATGCCCATTAACGCTAATTCGAGGTTCACAAATAATAATACCAGCCAATGGCCGGTATACTATATTGTAAACAGGTCTAAGCGAATATTATAACAAATGGAAAAAGACATAGAACCTCATTACCTCCCGTGTGATAGATATAGGTACACAATTAATACCAATTAAACTATACTATATTACTTTCTCTCCAAATGCATTGTACACTTTTAAGAGTTATGTAACTGACAACTTTTAATAGTCAATAGACACCGGGGACTCCCCTAGAAATACAGTCAGTCTAATAAATAGGAAGTCACTACTGTTAAGTATATAAGCATTTGGTTATTTAATTAAATAATTCCCTATTATATAAAAAAAATTGCGATTGTTTCATGAATATAGTGAATAATATCCCATAATAAGTATTGTCAATGTTGTGTACCTACGTACGTATTTTCAATGATTATTTACTAATGAAATAAGATGAATGCTATATGAATGTAGATCGACATGACGTCTGTAAATCTTCTTGAATTATGATTGGTATTGCACATCGTGTAAAGGTCTCAATCAAACATATTGTTGATCAGGACAGTCAAACGGCCTCAATAGTACCTATATTAATATCGTGTTATAGAAGTGGACGAAAATATGTGACGGAGTGTATTTCGAGTTGTATATAAAATGGGTGCCGAGATTAAGGTTTCAGTGATAGTTCCTGTAGAGACTTAACAAAGTATCAAGTGGGTATAGGTACCTACACTCGTGATACAATATTTTGATAGTTTCCTGGGACCTTAGGGTAAGTACTTAAGTTATTACATTAGTATTTTAGAAGTAATTTTATGAGGCACATTCTACGTACCAACAGAAAGACATTGAGATTTTTTAGGTTGTATGCATCCATGTATCATATACGATTGAGGAAGAAAGTTATACCCTAATATACGTATTGATAAGATATAAGTGGAATGGCAATAAATAATTGAATTGGATCAAATTAGTGGCGCATAGCACCGTTTTGTGTCAGCTTCCCCGTTGAGGTTTTCCCTGGAGTTTTTCCTTCCTTCTTGAAGGGTGTGAAAAGATTCCTGGAGGGTGGGTAACGCGTGAGTAATACCCCTGGTGTTGGCGTCCATAGGCGGTGCTAACCGCTTACCATCAGACGGGCCGCATTCTTGTTTGCCACCCAAGTGGTATTTAAGCCAAGAGGAATGATAGCCGTCTCCTTTATTCATGATTATATTTCATCACGCCGAGACCTTCATATATGTGTTAGCCAAGTTAATATGCCTTTACAATTGCATTTTACATGTACATCTGAGGTGTCGAATGTACGAGTACTTCAGAATAATATACATCAGACAATTAATTATACACTAAAATGTAAATAGACGTTCATCAGCCGCTAGATAGCGTTAGTTGCCATTCATAATGCGCTATGGTTACGAATTTGATGATGCACAAATAGATTGAATCGAATACTTTTCAGGTTTAGTGTATGTTTGGATGAAGAGTTGATTTGCGATTTATCGCTCATTTGGTTTTACTACATAAGTAGCCAAGACGGTAAGCAGATAAGTATTCATACTCGCAATGTTCCAATGGTATGGTCCTACGATGACGTGAGCTTGGTGCGTCTACTTGTAAACAAAGCAGTTCAGCATCATATATTTTGTTTATAGATTACTTATATAAAAGGGACTGAACTGAATAAATTCTTAATAATATTAAGGTATGAATAGACGCGCTTGAGTCACGACGTCGGTCTCGCCATCTGTCACGATGACACCTAAAATATATCTCTGGCGGAAATTGGGTGTGTGGGTATTACCTATACACCTCTGCCTACCCCTTCGGGGACCCTTATGGGAAGGCGTGAGGAAATTTATTATAAATTACATACATATCATCACGCCAAACGCCAAGTCCCTAACGAGGCAGAGAGTATAGAGCGCCAGTTCTCTCTAGACTTACATACCTCTTTCGCTTCGTCCACATTCATCAGTCTCTTCATACATGCTCGTCGGTTCGTGCTCTTAGTTCCCGTCCTTCAGAGTCCGATC
>JACCPG010005263.1:0-31215 GCA_016069955.1 Drepana arcuata
TACTCTTTCAAGTGTTCAATAGTAGTCGTTGCGTTGCTTTACTCTTAGCATGAAGTTTGAGCCAGTTTTACTCATCATATAACTAGCGCCATCTATCGAATTGTGCTAACAGGGGTAAAAGACTATAGATGTCATATCATATAAACTTTGTATGATAAAGAGTTTTACTTTTAGTTCTGCTAGTGAAACATAGATGGTACTATTAAAACAGTCAAGTCAGCCTCATAAATTTACAAGTTTACAAATTATACTTACCAATTTTATTTATAAATAAAGGAATACGACATTTGAAACAATGTGCTCCGCCTACTCAGTTAATTGAGACATTTCGACAGCTTCAAGATAAACCTCAGCTGATTGAAAAAAAAATAAAGAAAAGACAATTTTAAAGACAAGTGTAGTGACTGACAGTTGAACGTCATTCATTGCCCAAGTCGGTTGGATGAAGTACTTATTTGTTATTTTAGTGTTTACGGTCTTTAAAATGAGATAAATTTTATTGAAATTAATGTGCCATTTCCTATCAAAGTGCATTTGTGAGCTATTAGTATCGCGTGCAAGAGTGTATACATAATCTGTACGTTCAATGGCTACTGCGCCGAAACAAGCGAACGGAAATACGTTGAATAACAACGGTTCCCTGGGAAAGCGGAAAAAATCTCGAGGAAGTAAAGGATCGTACCTGTCCAAATGGCTGGATAAGACTATGCACCAAGTCCAGGAGTCGACGCCAAGTATGGATACGTATAATTCCTTTTTAGGCCCAAACTCCAATTGGCCGATGGGTAGTAGCTCTCAATTTGCCCCTGGGTATGATCCATACAAGCATATGTACGGGTGTGCTCCGGAGCCGATGTCGTTGCCCTCGCTACCTTCATATTACAATCCTATGGTTCCCCTCTACGGCCATGAGTACAGGTGCACACAGAATGTGAACAAGAGCATACAAGTTCAGAGGCCGAGACTGCGGCGCAGGTGTGATAATAAAGCTGAGGAGGTATTTAGCAACTCACAGGAACCCCTGGCATCTGGAAACTTTTCCGACACTCAAGACTTTGCTAGCCTCCCACCAATAGTCACTTCTGTAGCTGACACCAATTCCAATAGTGATGTGAATATTAATGACAAGGATGATGCAAGCAATGCTAGGAGGTACAGTGACCCCTGTGTGGGAGGCCTTCCAGATGTAGCTAAGCCAGCGAATGGAGATGTTGATGCAACTTCAGAATCCAGTTCAGACCTCTCCGGCAGCCAGGTTGGCAGCCGTCTACTTACTTGTCTTTTGGACCAAATAACAGCATTGAAAATGACCAATGAAAGACTGAACAAAGAATTACAGGAAACAAAAGGTGAGTAAATCTTTTAACCTACTTAACATTTGTCATCTAAAGCATACAAATTGAATGGAAAAGTTGCCAAACTACAGATTGAAAATAGATTTGGCAAGCACATTAAATTTTAGGCTGATTTAGTTATGGTGATTCTTAATATCCATGTAAAATCGCTATGATATTCCAATTTGATATGCTTCTCGCTTGTTACTTTATATTTAGTTGTAAATGGTGTTCTACTACATATGGAATAAGAACTGATATTCTATGAGAAGCATTTAGTGCACATAATACAGGCAAGGCTATCACCAAAATGTTGGTTATTGTCACCAGCCTATATGGTAGGGCACTGGTTACTGGCACATACTTTGAGCAATGATAAACAATGGAGGTTAATTCATGCTTCTATGCCTATGTACTATGTCTTCTATCTATATATGTCATAGCAGTCTCATCTATGTTGCATGCCACTCAAGACCTGTTTTCTATAACTTAATTCCAACTCTTCATTATAGATCTAACCTAACCTGTGGCTTCTGGCTGGAGGCCTAGGTCTCGCCATTGACCGGTTAAGTAGCAAAAGTTCCCGGAACTCACGCTACGAGAGACAATACAAAAAAAAAACATTATAGAATGGTTAGATTTCAATTGTAGCAGCAGTGGTAAGGTTCCAACTTGAAGGATGCATACATGCACTTCCACTTGATATTGTTCAGTTTAAATATTTCAAAGCAGTATTTTTTTTACATTGTTGTAAATTTTATCTTGTGATGGTTATTGGAATGAATCTGAAAAAAAAGTTTATAGTCCCAAACTAAGCAATCTTTTTATTATAGGAAAGGGACACCAATATGTGTACCTACTTAATTTGATTGATGTACACTTAACTAATGCCTACGGCATTCAAGACTAAGTTATTAGCATAAAACAACTTACCAAAAATGTATAATTATTCCTTTGCTTTTTTTCGTTAAATTTTGATGCTCCTGTGGGAGATACTCCCATAACCCCCAAGTTTTGCATGCAGAAGCTCTGATCACAGAACCAGACGGTGGTACAATTAATTGTTTACATAGGTATCCTCACGCCGCGTACCTCAGGAGGTAGGCATAGAGAATAGGGTGCCAATTCTCTCTAGACTTACAAACCACTTTCGCTTCACACTTAGTCCATTGAAATGTTACATGAGCTTTGCATTTTTTAGACGCAATTTTATTTTTGGGACTTGTGTGGGGGTCAATAGAAGCTTAACCTCAAGTTTGTGGGGTCGTCATCCTTGTCCACCGGCCGCCATCTTGGAAAAAGGGATGAAAACACTTTTCTCGTGATATCTCGGAAACTATGCGTCTTACAACAAAACAAGGGTGGCGAAGCTGGCGATCCCACAAACTTGAGGTTATGCTTCTATTGACCCCACACACATGTCCCAAAATAACATTGCGTCATCTAAAAATGCAATATTCGGTCTATAATTGTAACAGTTCAATGGACTAATTCATTTATGTCTTCATAGATACTCGCCAGTTTATCATTTATTTTAATTTAAGTCATACTTGTTTATTCCCTATAAAGTTGTAACAATGTTTTCGGCGACTGTACAGCATTCTCTGCCCCAAAGCATCATTTTGGAGAACTAGACTCATTATTTTCTTATCAAGCATTACTTTCACCAACATTGTTAACTATGGCTGCTAACATAATAGAGTAGGTATTCATACGGATATTATAAATACGGAAGTAAATCTGTCTGCTATGTTTTCATTTACCCCTAAACCTTTTTCGATGAAATTTGGTAGCCCGATAGACGGGACCTACTCAAAGGTAGGTTACTTTTTGTCGCGAAAATAAAACTTAAAAAGGGTTGATATGAAGGATGAAACTTTGTATGGGGCACAATTATGTTTCAAGTTAATGATATAAATCATATACTCGTGGATAAAAAGTAGGCTACACGAAGTATTAATTCTATGCAGACAGTCGCGTACAACTGAAAGTTCGCAGAAAAAGCTTACCTAATCAATTTCAATAATGAAACTATTGTTTGATGTAGAGGCAAAAAGTGGCTTTTGGTGTTATGGGCCCAGTCGATATTAGTCCGCACGTTGGTACATCAAGTTCGATAAAATGTTTTGAATTTGGAAATCATTGTCTTAGACTTAATAGTCCTTGTAACTGTTTAAATATCTAAATCCTGTTCTGTTCGACAACATTCAGAGTGTAGGTAATAAATAGCTCTCGAAAATTTTACAGTTATATTATGTATAAATTAATATTTTGCATTATCTATAAGGTACATTTGTTTTGGTTTTATGTAAATGCTTAGAACATCTGATCCTACACGACTCGAGTACAAAATATCTTCTCGCTTTCCCACAAGGGACCCCATACATAGGCAGAGGTGTATAGGTAGTACCAGCACACCCACTTTCCGCCAGAGACGTATTTTAGCTGTCAACGTGACAAATGGCGATTCCATCGCCGTTACTCAAGCACGACTATTGACCTATGATTCTTTTCTCAGTCTGCAGGATTCCTCTTGAAGTTTTCCTTCACTGTAAAGTGTGTGTGTACCGTGATGTGAGTTATTACTGTATTTAAGTTTAGAAAAACTTATTGGTACAGTCTGGATTCGTACTTGATAAATATGAAGCTTTACCTTTAAGGTTTGTATTCATGTACTCAATTTGCTAAATATTTTACCAAGATTAGAAATGGATCTTCATAGTGATATAGGATGTACTTACATTATCCCGTATTATAAAGCCGTGGTGGCCGAGTGGTTCGAGCAGTTCGAATCCCGACTGTAGCAATGAGTTTTTCTGAAATTAAGTACAGTGATTAGTCACACCACGAGCTTAACGGTGAAGGAAAACATCGAGAGGAAACCTGCATACGTCAGAGAAGAAATTCAAAGGCGTATGTATAGTTGTGCTAGAGTAACGGCGATGGACTCGCCATCTGTCACGTTGGCACCTAATATACCTCCGGCGGAAAGTGGGTGTGTGGGTATTACCTATACACCTCTGCCAACCCCTTCGGGGACCCTTGTGGGAAGGCGTGAGGATATATTATTTTTTATTTAATATGGGAGCGGGCGAAGTAGGCACAGTACCTTAAACATAGTGATGTTTCCAGACGAGCGCTCTGCTCCTTCTTCCTACCGTGAGGGAGTGTTGATATACATAATTATGAATTTAAATAACTTACCTATCCTACCCTATAGTATATTTACCTCTTAACCCAGTTTATTCAAACACAAAAGAAGCAAGCCCAGAATAGATGCGAGTAATCAATCATAAACTTATCATGGCGCTCTACTTTCAACTCACCGTGAAGAGGAAATTAAAAAAGCTATCAATTTTATGCTACTTATTATACGAACATATGTTTTTCTCATGAACACTGCAGTTAGCAAGTATATATAACGGCCAATTGCCACTAACGAACGGTAGACTGTGTCGAATGGCTCGCTACTAGCCATTCGACACATTAATGGCTACTCCGGTAAGCCAGTGGTGCGTGTAATTTATAGTATTTCTAGAGAAATATCAGTTATATCTAGAAATTAAACAGGTGAGTGACTGGTTGACCTAAATACATCACATGGTTGTCTTAGAAAAAAACGTGTATGTATGTACCAATGACTTTTTTTCAAGGCAATATATATATGTGGGATGGATTTAAGTTTGTTTTCTTTTTGTATTACGGAACTTATTAGCGTTGTAGATTAAAATTTAAAAAGAAAAAAGGTTATGTCACTTGTCACTTCTTGATCTCGGAACGTAGGTACGATGTAATAACGGCTTGCCATTTTTAATTTAAAATAAAGTATAAACACAGTTAATACGCGAGTGTTTTGATTACTATCCCCACATATATATATCCTCACGCCTTCCCACAAGGGTCCCCGAAGGGGTAGGCAGAGGTGTATAGGTAATACCCACACAACCACTTTTTATTTTTTTTAAGACAATCGGCTTTTTATACCACTTAGAGGCCCGTACCGACTTCGCACGGGTAGACATAAGAGAGAGAGGAGAGCGAAAGGATCCCTAATCTTTTCTAATATAGCAATAAATATAGCCTATGTCACTCACGGTGAATGTAGATTTCCAATGGTGAAAGAATTTTTGAAATCGGCACAGAAGTTTTTTAATTTATTCATTACAAACATACACGCACACAAATATACAAATCTTTCACGTTTATAATATTATTGTATAGATAGATGACAAAATTAAGCATACTCGATAAGGTTGTAGTAGTAGACGGTAGCGGTTACCGTAGACTATATAGAGGTATCATTGTGTTGCCAATCTTTGGGTGAACTTTAGTACATAAAGTAGAATAAGAGTCTAAATGGCTACTGGTTGAGCCAGCACAGCTATTCGATCTGAAACTCAATGACTGCGAACATAAATATTTCAAGGACGGTCGCTCTGAACGATGGTATAGCACTAAGAGAAAACAATAGAAGCGTGAGTACCAACCTACATTGTGTGTCGAAATCGAGTGTCTTCCGGAGCGAAATGTATGATTTGTAGGTTGGTCAGACGAATAAGATCTCGCATAACGAATTTGCACTTTTTTTTGTACTTCTTATATTGTAACTTGTATTCTCATTTCATTTATTATTGTTATTTATTATAAGCGCAATAATATTATAATTGATGTTCTTTTATCTTTTAGGTATATCTTTAAGCCTGCCCACTTCTTCGGAAGCCTAGACAAGGGCTTCCGGAGGGGTGGTTAGACTTGTAATCTACGTTCTTTCAAATTTATGTGTACACGAAGCTAAGATGTACTTATTGCACTGTTCCAGGGATGCTGGGAGGTCAGTACTCCCCCGGATTCCTGACTGACTTGGTGCGTGAGGTCCGTGACGCGACCCGCATGCGCGAAGAGGCCATGTACTCACGGGTTCGTGCTATGATGGTGGAGAGGAGTGATGTATGTATCTAATCGGAGTTTCTTATAATGACTACTAATATTATGAATGAACGAAAGTTAGTGAGGCTGTTTGTGCCTTTTTGACGTAAAAACTACTAAAAGGAATTGGTTGAAATTTGGTACAGAGCTAGATTATTAGATCGATTAAAATACGCTGTGCTTTTTTTGCAGAAAAAAAATACCAATTACATATATATTATAAAACTGCAAGGCACAGGTAGTATATTATTTACGGGGCATTAGTGCCGTGTTTCCGTTCAGTAGTTTTAGCTTCAAAGAGTAACAAACACCATCATACATTTCCGCATATATAATATTACAATATTCAGTTGAGATGCAATTGGAATGCCGCGTGTCCAGTCTGTGTCAGCTGGATCTCGCAAATACCTTGGAGATGCGCCAAGTGCACACAGAGCAGAGGCAAATACAGGAGTCTCGCGTTGTGGTTCAATACAATTGAGATGTTATGACAGATAATGCGGCCATTGTTCTTTATTTCTTTACTTGTTAGCCGCCCTGTTTCGTACAGTTGTAGCTTAAAACAAGCGCATAAGTATGTCTACACTACACGGCTTCACCCGGGTTAAAATTGATTTCTATGATCAAATTTGTTTTTGATAAAGCATATCCACCGAGCAAACGCCTGTAGCACAAATTGCAAGGTTGCAAGTTCGAATCTCGACTGTACCAATGAGTTTTTCTGAACTTAAGTACAGTGATTAGTCACAACACGAGCTTTAGGGTGATGGAAAATATCGAGAGGAAACGTGTGAGACGAATTTCAAAGACGTATGTTTAGCTGTGCTTGAGGAACAGCGATGGACTCCTTCGGTGACCCTTGTGGGAAGGCGTGGAGATATAAACATATCTCCTCACAAACTTACATTAATATTATTGGTAGGACGAACTATCCTTAACATTTAGATTACCGACGACGTAAGACCGCATCAAAACCCATTCAGTAGGCTTTGCGTCGATCGTTTTGAGAGAGTTAACAGTTTGTTTGTAGTTTGCAATGATGTGTTAAAAAAACATTAAAAAAAGCGTTAGCTATTATCTCGTTATGACACGTGTACGTCATTAGACTGTTGTTTAAAATTATAATAATAAAATATCTCGGCACGACCGTATGCATGGTCGTTGTTGGTTGTCCGCTTGCTGGTCCACGTAAATGGTTTACAGGTTCGATTCCCACACGCTACAAAATGCTAGAAGGCCCCAGGTAGTTCAGCTTGCTTGTAGTATTTATGTGCCTGCAACACCCAAGTCAGAACTCTCGATGTGGGCCCGAATGTGATAAGCGTTATCAGCTTAAGGTCTATTGCGCAACATTAATTTACTGCTTACTAATATTATCCACCACAGCTATCTATGAGATACCCTACTGACCTATTTATTGTATATAATATAAATATAATATATCCTCACACCTTCCCACAAGGGTCCCCGAAGGGGTAGGCAGAGGTGTATAGGTAATCCCCACACACCAACTTTCCGCCAGAGGTATATTAGGTGCCAACGTGACAGATGGCGAGTCCATCGCCGTTACTCAAGCACAACTATACATAACGTCTTTGAATTTCTAATGAATACTATTTATTGTGATTTCATTATATGTACATACTAAGGTTATTTTAAGTTCAGTTCGTCCTGACATATTTTTCTTGGCTTTTCACGTTCTATCGGGTCCACTGTGGCGCTCTATCGCGGTGGGTGGGAAGAGAGGAGGGGGAGGGGGTCTTTGCCCAGCAGTGGGACATTTATGGTCTTAAATAAAAAAAACTATCGTAAAGTACGTATAACTCCAAGTGAGGTCCGGTAGTATCCATTGTGAAGTGAAAGGTTGTTTCTCATAATCAAGATTTCTATTTTACATTGTTTGAAAATGTGTATGTGTCTGGAAGAACAGTCAGAGGAAGACTGCGTTCCAATTACTTAGATCGAGAATTCGATCGAATAAGATCGAGATTGAAAGAATTCGAAATTGGTGAGCATGTATGAACAGAGTATGTGAGATGTGAGTGGATGTGGATGAAATTTCAAAAGAGTATTGGCTCTACAGTCGAACAACCAAGGATGATAATATGAAGAGACGGATGAATGTAGATGAAGCGGAAGAAAGCTGTATTTCTGGTAGTGGCGGTCTTTACCGCAAGTGCTAAGCGGGACAGCTTAAAATAAAAATAAAAATACATACATACCATCACGCCTAGTCCCTAACGGGGTAGGCAGAGAGTAGAGGGCCAGTTATCTCTAGACTTATATACCTCTTTCGCTTACCTAGTGCACCATTTTCGACGTTTTATAAGTGCCCACCTAGGCCTATGTGAAATAAATAATAATAATATCCTCACGCCTTCCCACAAGGGTCCCCGAAGGGGTAGGCAGAGGTGTATAGGTAATACCCACACACCCACTTTTCGCCAGAGGTATATTAGGTGCCAACGTGACAGATGGCGAGTCCATCGCCGTTACTCAAACACGACTGTACATACGCCTTTGAATTACTTCTCAGACGTATGCCGGTTTCCTCTCGATGTTTTCCTTCACCGTAAAGCTCGTGGTGTGGCTAATCACTGTACTTGATTTTGAGATCAAGAATAAGTAAGTAAGACTAGAATAAATCTTTGAATTTCATCACGATAAAGCTCGTGGTTTTATATAAATAATTTTAGGTACCAAAGTATAGAACCTGCATTCTTAATTTTGCAGCCGACTACATAACCACTCCGCCACCATTTTTTTTAAATATTAAGAGCATTTTCCTATTTAGTTACAACGACTTGCTAATACCAGTTCATCATTTCGGTCATACATAAATAACATCATGATCCCCTGATAATAATTGGGATGATATAACACAATTTTACATTATCAGTGATAGCGATGTGTACTTTTGGTTAGCTGATAATGGAACGATCAGATACTGATAACGGTGCCAACACATAACATCAGATTGGATAATGTAGGGGCGGTACAAATTGTGTGACAATAGTGTACTTATTGTAAATAATTGTGTCTATGACTCGTTTTATTCACTCTAATGTTATTTATTCATATATTATTTGTCCCCGAAGGGGTAGGCACAGGTGTGTAGGTAGAGCCATATGGCAAGCCAACGCCGTTACTCAAGCCGGGCTAAACATACGACTTTGAGTTTCTTCCCAAAAGTATGCAGGATTCCTATTGATAATTCAGTAACTCACCGTGAAGCTCGTGGTGTGACTATTCACTTCAATTATGTTAAGAAAACCTGATTGGTACAGTTGGGATACGAGCTTGCAATCTTTTTTTTCATAATCTGCTAATCTGGGATCTTATCAGTAGGTATTTATATTTAATACGTATGTCCTACGATAAAAACCAATTATTTTGTTGCAGAATGTTCTGGCGTCTTCAGAAGCAAAATTTATGGAGAAATCTCTTGAAGAGATCAAGGTAAGCAAGTATGTGTTGTAACGCCATCTGTCCGATTTTATTGAAAACACTATAGGTTTTCTAAGTTCCAATCGGAAATGTTAAAAACTACAAATGTCGACGTAATTCATGATGTATCGTATAGATGGCGCTGTTTTCGAAACTACTTTTTATTTTGTTTAGATTATTAGAAGTAGGTACGTAAAAAACCTACGTTCTACATATAATATATACAACATATATTATATGGTTCTTAGTTTGAATATAACAAAGTATCACTGCATGCAATAAATTTGGTAAAATAAATTATTAATAAAATAAAAATTACACAATATATGTAGTACATAGTATTTTCAACCTGTCACAACAATAGTTTTTTACAAGAATCCCTGGGACGAGTTGCTAAGCATCTATATGAAGGGAGCTTAAGCGCCCATGTACTTTCTGTTACAGTTTTGTATCTAACAGACCCAAAACAAGGACATGCTTATACTGGAATGACCTACATACATATAAATATTCATAGATGACTAAACATATATTTGCTTAGGTAAATATACACTTAAATACATAACAAAAAATACGCTCATGACAAAAATATTGGTACATAATGCAGGCTATTCAGTTTTGTTTGTTCTTAGAAGTAAATTCAATATACTACGGATTTGAGTTGTGATAAATGTTATCTTCATCTTTCAAAACCTTACCAGTATCCGAACTAATTTATATTTATACAAATCTCAAAGTTACTCTGTTACGTGTTTATTTATGCTTGTCAAGTTGACACCTTAAATCAGCTGAACCAATTTTGTCGAGTTCTTCTCGTATTCTCGAATAATAATAATATATCCTCACGCCTTACCACAAGGGTCCCCGAAGGGGTAGGCAGAGTTGTATAGGTAGTATACCACACACCCACTTCCCGCCTGAGATATAGGTTCAGGTGCCAACGTGACAGATGGCGAGTCCATCGCCGTTACTCAAGCACGACTATACATAAACCTTTGAATTGCTTCTCAAACGTATGCAGGTTTGTCTCGGTTTAAGCCATTCTTGAATCCACCTGAAGAGAAAATTTAAATCGGTCCAGCCGTTTAGTAGTTCAGTACATATACACGCACAGAAGAAATAAGTAATAAGTAATAAAATATGAAATTCAACTAAGCGTTATGTGTCCCTTTTTTTTATACAACAAGAGTGGCAAAGAAGCATACGGCCCATCTGATGGGAAACGGTTACCGTAGCCTATTTACGCTCACGATACCGAAGTATCACTTGCGTGTTGCCACTCTGTTCGGAGAGTTATAGTGTGCTGGCAGTATAATGAGTTTAATCCCCCTGCTTCCAACACAATATAACAATCCTCCCCCCTCCCCAAGAAGCTCATTACTGGAAATCTTATTCACCGCGTAGGAACACAAAAAAAATGTGTTATTTGGCTACGGACTTCTATAAGGTGGAGGTCCTGCCCCAGTCGAGCAGCTCCGAATTCGAACGGGAAACCCGTTATGCCCTACCTCTCTTAAAAGTTCCTTACGTAAAGGTTTTGACTTTTGAACTATTGTAGCTAGTAAGCTAAGCTGTATGGTACACCATACAGGATATTGACCATATGGATCATTGCTCAACTTGAATAGAAATTAAGCATACATTATCATCACGCCGAGTCCCTGCAGAGGTAAGGGGTAGGCAGAGAGTATGGAGCGCCAGTTCTCCCTTGACTTACATACCTCTTTCGCTTCGTCCACATACATCAGTTAAACGTTTATCAAAACCGCCTGAAAATACTAACTCTTCGCAGGCAAAGAAGCGGCATAACCATAAATCCGTACAGTTTTCATATGGATCAAGTATTTATATTTTAAGTTCTGGTATTGAACACGACGAAAATGTAAAACTAACAACTTTTTTCTTGCTTCACCTTACAGCAACACGTCTTTTTTTTTGTTTCCACCTCAATTCGGTGCTATTAAGCGTTATTTGTACAACACTGTGGGTGGTCCGTCTGAAGAGCTCTTCACGCCTCCGACGCACCTTCGCGCGCACTTTGTTTTGTGTTGCGAAATCACCATACAGCTCTGCGCTGCGGTGACAATGCACTCCTCACTCTGAGTGTTTGTGGGGTGTGTTCGGAGCGAATGTTGTATTTAGATTAGAATAAAAAAGCTCGCAGGTTCAAACCCCGGCGTCAACAATGGGTATTTTTCTGTTTTGTCCTGCACCACAAGCTTTGCGGTGCAGGACATAATCTTATACTAACCTGAATATATGTTTGGGAAGAAATTAGTAGACATATGTATACTAGTGCTTGAGAAACGGCACTTCGCCATCTGTCACGATGGCATCTATAAAATATTAGCTTATGCCCGCGTCTTCGCTCGCGTGGAGTACGAAAAAGTAGCTTATGTATTTTCTTGCTAGAATCGGTTCAGCCGCTATGCCGTGACAGAGCATCATACTTTATAATATTAGAACTTTGAATTTTAGAGTTTAAAAAAAAAAGTAGCCTATGTCCTATTCCTAGGTTTAAGCCAAATCGGTTCAGCCGTTTTGCCGTGAAAGAACCGCAAACATCCAAACTTTCACATTTATATATTAGTAAGATGTTTAACGTGAAAAAAGACGATGCCGAAAAAAAATTTGTTATAAAAAAATTTCATTACGCATCTCGCCATTGGGCCATTCGAGTTACGTATATGCAAATTATCTCATATTTTAAACCAACATGACTGCATTCGGGGATTATGAATCTCTATGAATAGGAATGAACAGAAACGCGCATAGGCTTAACAACACGAAACGTATTCGCACATTTGATTTCGCGTTGTAACGCGACCACCTGTTACACCGTAGCGTAATGTTTATTACTTATTAGATATTACCCTATATATGATGTCGCCTTGGCGACAACTGGGCGACCAGTTTCGGGTTTTCCTATTGTACGTGTGCGGTTTGATGTTAAAGTTCTATTAGATTTATGATTGGAATAATGGTCATTTTTTATTTTGATAATCAATGTTATAAGATGTGATGACTTTTATTAATGTGAACAAAAATTGACTACATTTGTTAAGTATCCACCTGAGCTCTTTCCAAAACAAAGGAACCCTGTTGGTGCTCTCTGTCTATTCGCTAAGTATGTAATGCAAATGATAAATGATCATGTCTAAGCAGCTGTGCCTTTTGTTTTACCCGCGTTGAATTTGATGTCATCGGTAGATTTTATTTAGATTTTCTAGAATAAAACATTTTCTATGTGCTCATACAGCTAATAATTTATATCTGTGCCAAATGTATTAATACTTGCGTGAAAGAAGAATAAAGATCGTAACGAACTTTTTAGTTTATAATATTAGTTTGATTACGCGTGAGTGAGAGGCGCGGCTGAGAATTGTGCGTTTTGTAGTACGTCGGTGCGTCCCTAAGTTTGTGTAACGCGGGGTGCGCTCGGTAAATATTGGCAGATGGAAGTGGATGCAGCCAGGCGCCACCCCGCCGTGACGTCACCGATCGCCGACCCCCACAAGCACGGCCCCACAGCGCCACGTACATTTTTAATAAGGGTATATTAAAGCGATGTATGCGTGCTTAGCGAGAAATCATTAAAACACCGAAATAATATAAATAAACGATGAATGCAACCATCTTCTTGGCTTTTACAGCCTCTTTTCGCTGGAGATATGTTTAGGTGTCAACGTGACATATGGCGGTCCGTAGCTGTTTCTCAACTACCCACGACTATATATCCTCACGCCTCCCCACAAGGGTCCCCAAAGGGGTAGGCAGAGGTGTATAGGTAACACCCACTTTCCGCCAGAGATCCGTCGCCGTTACCCAAGCACGACTGTACATACGCCTTTGAATTTCTTCTCAGCCGTATGCAGGTTTCCTCTCGATGTTTTCCTTCAGCGTAAACCTCATTGTGTGTCTAACCAATGTACCTACTTATGTTCCGAAAAAGTCCTTGCTACAGTCGGGATTCGAACTTGCGATCTTTGTGTCGCAGACAACTACTCGAGTACTACTCTACTAGCCACCACGGCTATTACTTTTACTATTTAGGTACATATATTAAGGTATTATATTGGTTTGAACACATAGAAAGGATGGGTGAAGAAAAATTGACGAAACAGATATACAAAGCAAAAGTGTGTGCAAGAAGAGGCAGAGGAAGGCCACGTTCCAACTACTTGGATCAAATAGATCGGACTCTCAAGGACGGGAACGTCAAGAGTACTCGAAACCGACGAGCAAGTATGAAGAGACTGATGAATGTGGACGAAGCGAAAGAGGTATGTAAGTCTAGAGAGAACTGGCGCTCTATACTCTCTGTCTACCCCGTTAGGGATTTGGCGTGATGATATGTATGTATGTATGTATATTAAGGTATGTTTATAACACTACTTTAATGTGTGTAAAGGTTGTTCTCGCGTGGGCGAGTACCTACACAAAACGCAGTGTGCCTTTACAATTAGCGCCGCAGCGCCGCACTTGGCTCGTAATAAGTTAATTGAAGTGCAAAAACGGCGATGTAACGCATAACACTCCACGCATAGTGGCTGGGATGAGCGCTAAACGACTTGCGCCCGGGCTCTAACGATTACACTTAAGATACCCTTCGATAGGGCATGGCTATAAAGTTGTATGTCTCGAGGGTTAGTTGGCTTCGGCCTCACACCTATAAGGCTACACTTATAATATACCAGCTGCGCCCGCGACTTCGTCCGCGTGGAATCTGCAATATATATGGACTGCGATGGACTCGCCATCTGTCACGTTGGCACTTAATATACCTCTGGCGGAAAGTGTGTGGAGGTATTAACTATACACCTCTGCCTACTCCTTCGGGGACCCTTGTGGAAAGGTGTGAGCATATATTATATTATTATTATTATATATGTAATTATATCATTTGAGCAACTCTGCGTGATGATATGTACGTAATGTACGTACCTATGTATGTAAGTAAAAGTCTGTATGACTCGCAAAATGCCGCCGTGAAATTAGTCAATTTCGTATTAAACCTAGCATATAAGTATTATACATCCGTTAAGATGATGCTAACAATGTAATAACACGCCTTGAGGCACGGAACAAACAAAATAAAGGGCTTTGTTTGTTCGCACATATCTGTAGTAGAATTCACTTGTTTCTATTTGCCGTTATCTACTCTTAGGTATACAAGAAAATATCAATTGCTTAATCGCGTGTATTGATCTTTATCTTATGTATCGTCCTATCGTCGTATCCTATATCTGTGATGTCTGAGTAAATTTAAAATATCTAATATAACCCATAGGATATATATATACCCATGCAACTCTTATTAAATAATATAATAAATAATAATATATCCTCACGCCTTCCCACAAGGGTCCCCGAAGGGTTAGGCAGAGGTGTATAGGCAACACCCACATACCCACTTTACGCCAGAGGTATATTAGGTGCCAACGTGACAGATGGCGAGTCTCTTATTGAACGTGATATTCAAATTGAGAATTACCTATAATACGTTAAGACTACATTTTCTTTTCTCCAAGTTGAGCCTGTGAAGAGACGAGGCAGTGGAACTCCGTGAAGCTATTCCACAACTATTTTTGCACACGTAGGTATGAAAAGCAGCAATGTATTGTCATGCTTGGCTATAATTTTGTACCTTAGAACAATATTTTAGGTATTTTCTGAGGTATTATTAATAATTCATATAAAGATGACAGATGCCGAGGATCATACCTACTTGATTGCTGGTTCTCTGATTGGACACTACCTGTACCCAGCGGTGTTTATACCGCGTGAAATTTCGTTTCATTGTTAAAAAAAATCTCTACAATAAAACTAAGCTAATTTGGCACAGAAATAAATAGACGTAATGCAATCCGGTTCAATAGTTTTTAAGTGAATGAGAATTTGGATGGATGCCAAATATCCTTACAACCTTTCGCTTTTATTGTAGTATTAGATTTTTTTTAAATAATTTAATAATTTGGACGATTTAAAAAAAAACTAATAATAAACGTTCCCTAAAGAAACGTCGTGATTGGCGGAAAATACGCGGCCATATTATACAGCTTTTAAGGGTTATTTTTGATGTTCGAATTGCGTACTCATTTTCGTATGAGGGGGGCGGCGATCTTACATATAAGGTATGATCTTCCGCCCACTGGTGTGAGAAAGTGTTTTCGCATTCACTACACGCGCATGAGCGCTAATATGTTGATTTTAGTAATATATATCTTTACGCTTCCCACAAGGGAAGGTGTGGTGTATTCGCACACCCACTTATCGCCTCAAATATATTTTGGATGCCAACGTGACAGACTTTGCATTTCGTCTCAATCGTATGCCGGTTTCCTCTCGATGTTTTCCTTCACTGTGAAACTCGTGGTGTTCAGAAATATTAATTGGTACAATCGGTATTCGTACTTGCAATCATTGTGTTGCATGCACTCGGACCACTCCACCACCTCGGCTCTATTTACTCTATTTTCGGATGTTTGATCATCAATCACTGACGGAATTTGATGAAGTTTGGCACACAGATAGATTATTACTTAGCTTTATTCCAGAAAAAAAATACGAGAGAAATCTATTTTACGCGGGTGTAAACGCGGGGCACAGCTGGTTAATTAATATATACGTATGCCTACCCCATAAGGGACTCGGTGTGATTATATGCATATAACTTATACACGATCTTTTCCTTCGTCATTTGTGGTTCGACGAACCACCGTACAGGTCCGAGCGATTTCGCAGGCGATTCTATTTGGCTCTAAAATTTTGCTAAGAGCTCAAAAATATGAACCTCACACTTGCAGAGTAACGTATTTAGATGTAGGTACCTACATAGAGTGCAGCAGCATTTTACGCCACACTGAGGCGTAGCGCGCGGTCAGCGCAACGTGTCCAAGAATACATTACCCTGTTTGATGTCCTTACTGCACTCTACACGAGCACCCATGAAATACGTGCTCTACCTCTACACCGACATAACAACGGGACGATAATTAAACGAACCAAGGGACTTTCATCCCTTGATATCTGCAAGCCTTCCCACGAGGAGATTGGCTGTCATCTCTCCAGAATGCTCACTAGTAACGCTGATGCTAGAATGATTATATTTTCGCTGAGACTTGTTATGTTAGTCACAAATATGTACAAAAGTGGTAACTGATAAGTTTTTCTTAACAGTGGAAACAATTATCCATGAAACGATTGCCTCTTTGTAGTGAGGTACCATGCATATAATATAGTGAATTGTTCATTGTTTTGTTGTTATAGAGTTCTCTGCGAGCTTCGGAAGCCGATAAGCATCGTATGATGGATCGAATCGCCAAACTAGAAGAGGATCTGCGCGCTGTAAGGCTCACTAATAGGTAAATTGACTTGAAAATATATACATACATACATACTTAGCGTCACGGCAACTGCCCACGGAGAAAGCAGCTTTTAAGTTTGCATTAATTTCTCCTTCCTCCTTATAATAATAATAATAATTATGGTTACTCAGTCACGGAAAAGATTTTCTTTATCCAGTGGCCGGTGTCTCCTTTTGAACAAGTAATGTCAGTGTTAGGAATCGCCGTTCTTCAATAATTATGTTACACTGCTTAAACTAGATCAGATCGGTATGTGTGTGTTATTCATCAGTCCATTCAGACATGGTCGTTAGTCCCGAGTACGTACTCGTAATGTTTCCATACCTGAAGGTCCGGTCAATTCGATCTAGGTAGTTGGAACGTTGTCACAATACTGACAATGATTGAGACAATACTGACTGGTCGAAACTTCAATTAACCCCTTTATAGCGCCTCTTTCCAATGCCCTTTAATATATTATTATTTTGTTTTTAGCCGATTTGACTCCAACGAGAACAAGATAACCAATGGCAACGTCGAAGACACAGAGGCAGAGTGCATGCGCTTGCGTAAGGAAGTTGCCGAACTGCGCAAAGCAAAGCAGAACGCCGAAGACCATGCTTTAAAGTAAGTTTTATACACAGCATATACGTATGTGGGAGGTGGCTCGAAGGACCAAAACACTTTGTGTTTAGTAGCGAAGTAGAAAAGTAGCTAAGAGGAATTTATCGCGAGCAACGCCATGCGAGACGAATACAAATTAAGTTTGATTGCATTTTCGATATCAACATAGTTTACAATAGACAACAGAATGGAAAACAATCCGATTTACGGAAAATGAACTGAAATAAAAGAATATACTTCATTCCGTCGGTTTAATATTTTTTTCATTACATTAATGGTTTAAACAATACCATGGCTTGGTAACACTTTTTAACTAAACCATCAATTTTCATTTGTACATATATAATAAAATGGATTTCATTCAATTGCTAGCGATAAACTCCTCTTCAATTAAACCTCGTCTTGCAGACTCGAACGTCTAGTAACGCAGCTCCGTTCGAAATTCAACGGTCTCCAAATAACGAACGGACCCGATTCGCTGCCGAGCGATGCCGAACACGAGACGAGCGGCCGGGCTCGCCGCACGAGCCTCAACTCGTCCAACAATTCGACTGTGGTGTTCGGGCCCGTTACAGACTTGTAGCGAACAGAACCCGGCCGAGTCCTGTGGGCACTCGCCACAGATCTATTCTGGTCTATTATCTATAAGATTAACTTAAAGCGTACAATACGTGCGAGCTAGATCACCTATATTTAACACACGCCACTGGAGACAAGACCCGGTTTTAATATAGCACTTAATGATTGTACCCTTATTAATATTACATTTGTTTTAGGAAAGTTCATATGGTGTAATGTTCCAGCCACTAAACTGCCCTTAAATTGTGCCGTTGAATCTCAAGTCACTGGAATTGATTGCTTAGTATAAGATATTATATGCACTTTATATATACATATACATATAACGTTTATATATATATACTGACGTTTCATAATACGATGTATATTGAAGTAGTAACGATTGTATAAGTAGGTTGTTTTAAGATGAATCTAGATCCGTATCTTCGATATAGTTCAGTAGCGACATTACCTCAAACGTCGTATTTAGAATGATTTTTATTATATTGTGTTTTGCTCATTTTGTAACGTCTTGTGATTGCTATGTCTCAAAGGTTATTGCTATTAAGATATGTAATTCCGGTGCTAATTGTCAATCATTCTACTGACGGTCTATGTTAATAATGTTTTGTGTTCTATATGTTTGACGTTTTGGAAAATCTCAATAATTTACTCGTTAATAAGACATTTCGTTTATTCAGCCTGAGTATTAAGTGAGTGGCACTACGAGCTATACGGCGAATGAAAGCCTCTGGAAACCCGTTTGAGGTGAAATTCATATACGTGTGAGGTTGTCTGAGGAACGGCGATAGACTCTTTATCTGTAAAAGTACATTTATGCATAGATGTTCCCATAATAAAAGGTTTAGTTAATTTGGGCCTTGGTCAATCTGTGACGAATTATTATTTATACTCTATGTAACCCCTTGTGGAAGGCGTGAAGACACATATTTTTTGATTGTTCAAAATATAATGATACATTTTAAAATATTAAGTATAGGGCCCACTAATATCGGGATCAGGGTCCATGGTACCGGTTAGGGTCCAAGAGAATACAATACCTGCCGTGTCGAAGAACACAGCCTTCTCTATATCAGATTTTTTAATATTAGCAGCCATCTTGGCGTAAAGATTATGAAGTAATAATTTTAACAAAATCAACATTATGGTTAAATTGTTAGTCCTAATATGCCATTAGATATAATGGCCAAACATACGAAATATTGTCTAGATATTTGCCTAATGATGTGTCCATAACGATATTGACAGTGGCGCGGTGGGCGATGTCTGCCAAATAGCTTATTGTTGACGTTTGCAATTCTCGGCCAATTTGCTTTTGACACTTGTCTATTAATGCTTTTCCATGTTTGCGATAACAGATATTTTATTTCACTTTTACACAAGTCTCTTTTGAGTAGCTCGATTTCGTTGTGCCACTTCCATTCCTTGTACAGTATTTATTCTCAAGACATTAACGCGCATGCTAACACCCGAAAGCTGTGTGCTACGCAAACGAAACACAGCCTAAAGTTTGATTATTATTGAGATTTTCCTAAACGTAAGTGCGCTTATGGATTTTGTTATTAATGGGAGTGTTTGTCTATTTGTGATTAACTTATATATGGACGTATCGTCTTGAAGAACGGCAGTTTAATATGGGGTCTTCGGTGTGATTGTTTGATTCCATATCGTTATCTTACAGCATGTTTCAGTGAAGCAGTCTCATCGTTAACATCGTGTCAAACGGACCTGGCGTGGAGTCTCGAGTGATTAACATATGTGACTAATTAAAAATAACCTACTAATTATCTTAGTGTCTCATTAAAACATGCAACTGTTTCATTCACGCAGTTGCAAAAAAAATGACGAAAGGACACAAGTTTTTGATACCTAGTGGTTCATTGTTAACTTAAAGTAGTTAGTCTGTGTATAAGAGCAATTGAAACTGACCAGATGTTTTACAAGCAGTTTTTTTATATTCTATAATTGTCTGTGAGTTTGTCTACTAGATACATTCGAATGTATGAAATAATTGATTCATTATCTTAATTTTTCAAAGAAATATTATTGTATATAATTTTGTTGTATTTTTGATTTTATAATGACAACAACATAGTGGAATTTACTTAATACAATAATTAATATTATTGTTAAAGTACATACATATCACGCTGATGCCCTCAGAGGTAGGCAGAAAGTAAACGGATCAGTTTAAGACAATTTGGCGTCAGTTTGAATCGCTCTAAAGTTTAATTTATTAATAAAAATGTATGTGTTCTAATTCTACTAATTATTTTATTAATTGTTCAAGTTGCTCATGTGATGTGATTATATTATTTTATATATACATTAATTGATATTAATGTTGTGCTAAGTTTGTGTGAGTGCTCTCTATAAATTAAGACGTCAACTAATTGGTTTGCGTTATGATTAACACGTTACAATTATACATTATGGATGACCAGACTGAGATAAATATATCTCCTATTGAGTGGAATTCTGAAATTAAACAAAATTTTGACTGCACCTAGGTATGCAAGAGACATGTTTGTATAGACTTCATATACATCAGTCATTTAAGTAATCTTGCATTATGATTGCTAACGCTACGCGATGATACTTCAACGCTACGCGATTATGAGAGACATGTCATCTGATCTACTCAAGATGCGCTAAAAAAATTCCGAAATTAATCTTTGATGTCGAGTTACCAAATTGCTTTGTTTGCAGAGTACGTCGTCAGAACTCCACTCGTAAGAATCATAGGTGGTCAATTAGCATAGCTTATAAACTTGATTACGGTACTTATTTCGCTAAGGTCTAACAATATAACATATAACACGCCTGTCACTAACCACCGACCGACATCACGACATAGAATAGACTGATATAAGTAACTAATTTATTGACTTATTCATAAGTAAAATACCAAATTGGATTATAATAATGTATATTCGTAGTTATTATAACTGTAGGTAATTTATTAATACAGTCTTAACGTTAGTAATGTTTGAACAATAATTAGCCATTACGTGTATCTAGTTTGTACGTATGCGTGCATGCATACATACATGCATACATGCGTTGATAGTATAGTGTGTGGATATTTCAACTGGCTGTATTATAATGCCGTTTGATATTTGATTAGTGTGACGTTTAGATTTTGTAGGCTTATACCATTTGAGAGTAGATCCTGGAGCCTTTTTTGAGCTTGTTTTTCGTTGTCATACTTGGTTGATTTATCATTTCTGATTACTACATTACAATCTTGAATTTGGTATTATTTGGCTTTTCTGTCTGTCAATTTAATTGCGTTCTTTTTTTTTGGTTAAAAATGCTACCTACATAATTCTAATGGTGTGCTACTTTGATAGAACCACCTCAATTCCTAAGCTCGTAGTCAAAGCCAGTTTCTGTGATTTGGCGTTAGCTATCGATCTTGTATCCTATATATAAGAATATAAAACGCTGAATAGAGTTTTTCTGAGAAAGCTGGTACATAAGTACTGACCCTCGTATTAAACTTCAACTAAGAATCAGCTTACAAAATCTAAACGAAACGATGGTGCCTTAATAAGTAACACGTCCGCCCATTAAGCTGTAACTTACAACCCTACCGAGCAATGTGATGGAAAGTTTTATACTTGTTTGTTTGATTTTATTCAATTACTTTAAAGCGAGATAATATTTTTACAATTTTTATTTACCAAGATTTTGTTGCACCGTTATTTTGCACGGAACCGTACATATTTCCTTTGTAATTTAATATTTATTCTAATAAATACTCATTTGTACCTTATTGTCTGTTTTAACAACATTATTATTGTATTAATTAATGATGATCACGATAATCAATGATGGTGAAAATGTAAAGGGTTTTAAATAAAATGTATCGAATTAATATTTGGATATTTTCATTGTAATTATAGTTGAACTATAAATGCGATAATAATGAGTTCAATAGCATTTTAACCCCTTAGTTCCCGAACTAATTTATTGAAGAATGCCCCACAATGTGTTGTTTCTGTGTCGTTCGATAGTTGTGAGTAAAAACATTGAGCGCGGGTGCGCGCACGCACCATACGCGTGGCGGCCGCGTGCAGCGACATCTTGCGGGAGGGGTGGGAATTTCCGCTCCATTGTTGTGGGAAACTGTTTTACCGGCGATGCAATTAAAGATATCAGTCTACCTAACTAGGTATCAATTTCCCTTAATCAGTTATCGCCCGACACTTTCGCATTGGGTATCTGTTACGTCAACCTTATATTCTGCTCCTATTCTTTTCTTCTCTTCAGGTATCCTTCTTTATATATCAGAATCAACGTAGCATGATTTTCTACAGATCTATTATGACACTCGTTAACGCCAATTGCTTTGTGTTCCTCTCTATTGCGGATTCGATCTCACTACTAAAGTGTTGATACCAACTCTACCTACGATGAAATGACTGCGAAGAACTAAAGATAAACGTACTAGAGTTTAGTGCATTACGTACCCTACCAACAGCTTGCTTTCAAAATTATTACAATTATGCATATTAAAATAGCATTTTATACTCGGCATTCGTAGACAGCGATCAAATATGCAGGCAACCGCAACTACATATCTCGTACAACACACGAATCAATTGGGGACCGCGCCACTAAAAACTGCCTCATTATTGAACCTGAATTAATCACACTTGTCGATTGTTCCGCAGTGATGTGGGCGTACGATGTCGATACAATTATAATTACTGATTTCTACACGAAGTGTGGAGACAATTGATTCACGTAAAAACAGGCCTTTCTTGTTGATGAGCAAAGATATGTTTGTGGCTTTTGTGATTTTTGTAACTAAACTACTTAACGGAATTGGATGAAAATTGGCATAGATGGATATGGACATGGATTAACAGATACTCTTTGTTTTAGTACAGAAAAAAAAATATTCCGCGGGGAAAACGCGGGGCACGAGTGTCTCCTAACTAAATCTGTCATTCAAGGTAACGTTATTTATTGTAGAATATGACATGAAAATTATACACCATAGACAAGACAATAACACATACACCGAAAAATATCCATGCTGCTATGCTTGATTCCCGCCAAAAACACCTGCTTGTCCTACCACATTCAGTTCTTCATTCTATCAGAAAATTCTTGACATATTGAAAACACAAAAAAAAACCAACATGATATTCTTGCGTACCTACCATTGATCAACGTATTACGCGAAATCATTATCAATAGATACTTAAACTTAAATCAAGATATTATAAAAGTCAATTTACCTTTTGTCGATGATGATACTGAAGGGACGTCTCTACCCCGTTGAATATTGTATGTTGCAATTTGTATAATTTGATTAAGCCCCACCTGTGCCAAGCGAGGCCGCCTGCCCTCGTTCACGTTAATATGGCCGTCGAATTTTATTATGCACAATTATGTTGATAATATAAGAGGTTAAAAATTATGCGTAGATATACATATCGAAATAGCATTTGATAATAAAATCAGTCTTATTATATAAAAGATAAAGGAGGAAGCAATTTACATTAGAAGGAAGTATCGTAATGTCTTTTCGCAAAAATGAGCAACGTCATCGTCAACGGACTTGGATTTTTTAAATATATACATATGTATAAAACACTCAATATGACTCAGTGGAACATTACTGCACAAGATGACACCGATATTATACACATTACACGATACGAATTTAGAAGACAGCCACAAAATACGAATTGCTCTGTACGAGTACGACTTCCGCCAAAAAGCCCTAGAAGCCATAGACAAAACCATTATTGTTAAACGGCGGTCTATGGATAGCAGCATTCTACAGATATGCATTCCTACACTTCTCACCTGGTCCCAGCAACGGTATATTACTTCTACAATTTATGTTGTCAACGTTCGTAATACGGTTCCGTTTCTGTGGATTTCACCAAAACGTATTATAGTAACATAGCAGCATTGTAATTAATTAACTGTAAAACATGAGACTGCAATTCGCACACCAAGCCATGCGTTGGAGGCGAATGGTAATAGTTGCCCGTACCTTGTGTAATTCGCTCTAATGGGAGTGTTGTAATAAACAGGGAAGGTATTGCAAGGCAAAATTTGTAGTAGATTAGAACTAAGAGCTTTTTAGAATAACTTGTGAAAAAGTCTGGTTAGGTAATATTGCAGGCGTAGTAAAAAAGTTACTCTAGTTTTTCAACCGTGACCAGTCGCTTTTTCAATGAATTTCAACAACTGACTATTAAACACAGACAATAAAATTGTTCCGATTAGATATCCACATCGAGAATATAGACTTACGTTAGGTGACTACTGTCTCGGCGCGCATCACCCTTACATAGCACTTATCATTTAAACGCATTTAACCACCACCTATCAGCATCGCGCACGCTTATTTAATCAATCAAACACCCCCGAACGTGCTTATCATTCGACCCATCCCGACAAATTACATATTAAGTGCTGGTAACACTAAAAAACGCGCGCTGTCAAACTGACAGTTATTGTATTGTTACCCCAGTAAATTACGTTGCGATTACTAGGAAGCTCGGACTTGCGCATATGATTATAATTTGTGTTTTTTTACATGTATTATTTTAATGGGAGGGTGCCGTGGGAGCTGAGGGAAGATGAGAGAGGGCGCAGCCAGGTGAAGGCACGCGATGAGCGTATAACAAGCTTAGTGCGAACTGCAAAGCTATCGCGTAAAGGTAGCCAGGTGTACTGACTTTGGGGTCATAATATAACGGACAAAGGAGATGACTAATGCAATTTGTCATGGCTATTTTGATGCGGTTAGTGTGGTGTTTTTAAGGGTAATTTTTTTACTATTATAGAACTGCAGCTCTAGGCAATACCCTTTTCTGCAGCGTTCACGCTATCCGATGTATGACAATGACATTCGTTGCGGAAAGCTTTTTCAGTAGCTTATGAAATTGCTCTACATTGGGTATCGGCTAACGAGAAAAGGATTTTGCTTAGACCCGCTGGTATTTAAGGAACAATTACAAAATATTATAAAATATAACATACATACATACATACATATAATCACGCCTCTTTCCCGCAGGGGTAGGCAGAGACCACTTCTTTCCACTTGCTACGATCCTTACATACTTCTTTCGCTTCGTCCACTTTCATTATTCTCTTCATACATGCTCTTCGGTTTAGGGTACTCTTGACCTGATATATATAACATACTCTGCGTAATTACGTAAATGTAACCGCTTTTTGCTCTAAATAAATTAAGGGCTACAAACAACTTGTAAGTGTAAATATTATGATCCGTTCGTATGACAATAGATGTTCAAGTGTCTTCCATTGTTAGATTTTTATCTTCGGCCCTCGGTATAAACAAATCGCAGTTCAATTACGTAAAGTGTGTGACACTTTCGAGGTTTTATTTTAAACGCAACGGATATTGTTCATTTACCATCGTATATTCAATGTTTTAACTAAAACACAGTCAATTTTAGACCTTGTGTATTGCCAGTTAAAGACTATGTCTATATATATTATTGGGAAAACTAAATTATGGGAGCTGGAAAAAATACTTTTGCGCGGGAACAGATAGGCGCGTGTGCGATTCGTTTTGAGGTCGGTCAAGCGTGTCCATTGGAGTGGGTGCGCGGTGTCCGACACGCGTATTTTTTTAATAATTCGTCAATATTTTCTTTTAATTAATTAGATTATTGTTATGAGACATTTCTCTCACGGAATAAAGACTAAATCCATTTATTTTCATAATGATTTGAATAGTTGAAATATATACATACGATCAATTGTCTTTTCTTTATACACACCTATCGTATAGTGTTTAGTATTATTAGTCACACCACGAGCTTTACGGTGAAGGAAAACATCGAGAGGAAACCTGCAACGTCTGAGAAGGAATTCAAAGGCGTATGTATAGTCGTGCTTGGGTAACGGCGTTGGACTCGCCATCTGTCACGTTGGCACCTAAAATATATCTCTGGCGGAAAGTGGGTGTGTGGCTACCTGCTCGGCGCGGCTCTTAGAGGTATGTTAACTGACGCTCAAATATATCTGCCTACCCCATAAGGGACAAGACGGTAACATTCATCAAGAAAACTCATCACAGTTATATCGTCTACCCTCTGACTTCGTCACATGCTACCTACCGGTAAGTTGACCGTCACGACCACAGAAAGCGCACAGTCACATGATTTTCCACAACGTCATTTATGACGTTATCACGTAGAAAGACCACCCACAGACTGTTTGCTTCGCTCCCGTTTTATAGTCTACACAAAATTTTTTTTTTATATTTTACTCACATATTTTTTTCCAACTCCTTCGTTGGGACTTTCTTTATCATTCAACTGTTGTTGAACTGCTAATTTTTAGTTTTATGGATTGGGATAAAGCAATCAAAGGTGATGATTGGAATCAGTTTGTTGCATCTGCTCCACTGTTGACGGTCCAATCTACAATAGAAAACGTTAAATCTGCACTCGACTTGGTACGAAATTAAGTTTCTTTATCAGCTCACCTTACTGACTTCCTGAAATTATTCAAACAAAACCTTTTGCGTGGTTCATTTTGATAAATATCTCATTCATGTAGTATTAGGACTACAAGAGACAAAACTTGCAAAAACCAAGCCTAAATAATGGACCAGGTCCTTCTGGGACCCGAGAAATTAAGGGAAACATAAATAGTGTATTTTGAAAAATAGCATTTTATCTATATATATATATATATATATATATATATATATATACTATAATAATATTATAAAGAGGAAAGATTCGATTGTTTGTTTGTATGGAATAGGATCCGAAACTACTGGACCGATTTGAAAAATTCTTTCACCATTAGAATGCTACATTCACCGTGAGTGGCAGGCAATATATTCTTTTATAAAAAAATCTTATGTCCACCCGTGCGAAGCCGGGAGGGATCGCTAGTCGTTAGATATAGTTTAGAAAGTTTAGCAAACGTGACAGGTCTTTCAAACACGCCTCGATAATATGCAGGTTTCGTCACAATGTTTTCATTCCGGTACATGGAAAATCTTAACAGATTCAATAAACGTACGAAGAAATTACTTTTAAGTACCATAGCTTTGCTACGTTATACTGTAGCAGAGGATGGTAAAAGAGGTATTCGTTTGTTTGTAAAGGATATTTCCCAGTTCCCATACGTGATGTGGTACGGGAGGCAGCGCTGGCCGAGTCGAGTGTACTCGAACACGGGTGGTCTGGTACAGATCAACGTGGTTGTGTATTTTGTGGGGAGTGACCAAAAGTTTTGTATAATATATCTTGGCTTGTGGGCAAGTGGCTGGGTCTCCGTTGCGAGGCTTAGATCGAAATACTTTCTGCTTATATTAACTACCTGTTTGACACGTGTAAAATTTTACTTAAATGGTAGATTTTCGACGACGTCGACGGCTATGGCGTCTGCTTATTTACAGTTATGATTTTTTTTATTGCTAAAATCTGTCATAATTGTACTGGAAAGCATTTGGGGGTAAATATTTGTCAAATACTAGTTTAATAAAAAAAAAATCATTGAATAAAATAACCGAACATGATCGCGATCTATCTCTCTCTTACACATGCATACACACGAATACGCATACATAAAACTAGTCTTGTTGGTGAAATTTCGTTACTCCTTGAGACAATAGAGATTTTCTTAACCAATCTATTGATGTTACTTTGATACTAAGAGTTATGACTAAACCGTCCAGGAGCCATGCCAAACGAACATCACGGTCGGAAAACAAAAGTCGGTACCAATCTCGAGTGCTTGCGAGACTTACGAACGGCGATTGATTTTTTAATACGCTTTTATTAGCTTGAGACGTATGTATGTTAGTATGTAACGGAATCGTTGAACATGATTTTAACCCCCTTCAAAACGTCGGATTAACTCGAAATTTGTCATACTTATTAAGGACCGATGACAATTCAATATTTTAAACATTTTGACCCGTTATCCTTACTAGGATAATCAGAATCAGCGATTTTTTATATTCATTTTTGCACTGCTAAGCGAAGGTGCTGATGCTGATTCGAAAGATAAACTTGATAATACGCTACGTAATAATCGTTAAAATAATCGCTAAAATAATCACTAAAAATCTATTTTTTAGTTGGATTTTCTATAAAAAGTGTATTTTTTTAGTTTTATAAACTATTATTATTAAATATAAAAAGATTTCGAACTATAACTTCGTGCATGTGTACGGGAGGTAGCGAAGACAAGTTTATGATGGTTTAGTGTAAGGCCACTTAGCCGGCCCTCCCTTTAATTAGTTGCACCACCCCTGGTTTTTTACAGAAGCTAACGAGGTGTTTGGCCTGTGTGGGCGTCTATCAAAGTTTTATTCATTCAATATAACGTAGAACGTAATAAAATTAAACATAACTACAAAAAAATACACAGAGTAACTCTTCTCTTGATTGACTCGACATCTGTCACGTTGGCAGTTAAAATATATCTCTAGCGGAAAGTGGGCGTGTGGGTAATACCTATACACCTCTGCCTACCCCTTCGGGAACCGCTGTAGGAAGGCGTTATGTACATGCAACTCTACTCTTCTAATTTCCTATGCAATCATTTTTCTTTATTTCATACTTACCTTCATATCAATAAACCAAGTCCCTTCACGGGGTAGACAGAGAGATGAGAGCGCCAGTTTCTTCTTGACTTACTTCATCAGTCTCTTCATAAATGTTCCTGTGTTTTGAGTACTCGTACCGTTCCTAACCTTGAGTGTTTTATCGTTATGATATTTGGAACATGGTCTTCCTCCGCCTTTTCCTCTAGAAATTCGCAGCATCGCATTGTACTATCGCCTTTATAACTAATGTATGATATTCGTTCGTTAGAGGCAATGGTATCGCTACCTGCCTCGTCGACACCCAAAAATATACCTATCCAGAGAAAATAGTGTGTAGGGTAGTAGACCTCTGTCGTTGATCCATGTGGGAAATCGTGAAGTATGTGAATGTGGAAACCTTTTTTATATAATTAAATAGAATTAATATATAATTTAAATTAAATTCCCATATTCGTTTGTTATAAAACAGTTAAGAGTTAAGCCTGGAATAGTAAACTTTGCGGCAAGTTAACAAGAAGGTTCTTACTGGTTAGACCGGAAACCGAACCCTACATATGTTATTGGAGAAAGTTAAGCTAATGCTCTCTAATAAGCCTCCGAGGGCTTGGCATCCGCCAATAAAAGTCTTTTGGATAATTATGACGACTCATTTTGTTTAATCTGCTTCACAAGGAGTTTCCTTCCGCGAACACTCAGGCTGTGGAAGGGTGAAAAGATTCCTGCAGGGTCGGCAACGCGCGAGTGATACCCCTGGTGTTGCAAGCGTCCATAGGCGGCGGTAACCGCTTACCATCAGGCGGACCGGATGCTTCTTTTATTATCACAGACCATTCAAGGCATCATCTGTAGGGTACATATAATCGCCGAGACTAGCAGGGTAGGCAGAGTGAGTAGGACGCCTTCTCTAGGCTTATAAACCTCTTCCTTTTCATCCACATGAATCGGTTTATTCATACATGCTCGCTGGCTTTGAATACTGTTCTCGGCTATCAGTCATTTTATTTTGCAACAAATTTAAATGAATTGGACAGACACACATTATAATTATTAGTCTTAATGTTTAAATACGCACACACATATGTACATATGTATACATGTACACATTACGCCTACAATAACGTTATAAGTAGAACTAGCGCTCTACCCCCTCTGCCTACCCCGTTTGGGACTCGGCGTGGTGGTATGTAAATAATTATTTATTTACAACAACAACAATGTATGTAAATATGTTATACGGCTTTTTTTTACAACTTGGGTGGGAATCAAGCATGCGGCCCGTCTGATGGTAAGCGGTTATCGACAGAACACCAGAATGAATAAACTCTTTCGTTTTCTAAATACGTATTACATTCTTTAAATATTAATACCATGGCATTCAGGAGAAAGAGAGAGGGACCGACCGCACAGTGGGTCGCACAACAACTTTTAATACGGTACGTATTAGCCACATCGCCGGCTGGGGCTAGCCACAAATTAATTCTTTATAAGGGCTAAATATTCCAATCTGCGTCTCCCACAGTCCCCTAAGCCATGGATACTCGGGAATTAAGCAGGCATCGGTAATAAAGTTCCCAGGAATCCCCCGAGGCGGCCACTTGTCCGGGATTACATATAGTACCGGGATTACTATACGCCGCGGGCCTGCACGGGATTCTGTGGCGATTCGCGATGTTTATTATCTATGCAGTTTACATGGCGCCATATTTGTGAAATTTATACTCTTCTTTGAATAGAATAATATGAGCTATTATTCACTATTAAACGACATTTGACATATATTCCTAAATAATAATAATATATAAATATAATAATATATCCTCACGCCTTCCCACAAGGGTCCCCGAAGGGGTAGGCAGAGGTGTATAGGTAATACCCACACACCCACTTTCCGCCAGAGGTATATTAGGTGCCAACGTGACAGATGGCGAGTCCATCGCCGTTACTCAGGCACGGCTATACATACGGCCTTTGAATTTCTAAATTTTATTTTATTTTATTTAATTATTCCTAAATATACCCATTTTTCTGATAAGCCTTAAAAAACAGAAATTTGCAAGGTGTTCGATTTTTCTGATGTTGAGTTGATGGGATATTTACTGAAGAAAACTGGCGCGTGATGATATGTATGTATATTTACTAGCTGTGTCCTTTAGCCTATCTGCCTAATCGAGATACAATTATAGACTATATATACTTTTCCTTAAGAATTGGGCTATCTATGCTAAAACAATTTGATTGATATTGATTCGACCTCACGTGTGAGAGTGACCTCACGGTCTAGGCAGGGAATAAAGCGCCATTTGCTTCTAGAATTACAGACCGCTTTCATTATATCATCATTTTCTTCACTATCTTTACTCATGAGCGCTGGTTTCGAGTACTC